>RXID01012319.1:72500-130000 GCA_005019695.1 Trichopus zeylanicus subsp. travancoricus
TCCTACTCCAACTCTGACAACTACTACTACAACTCCTACTACAAACACTACTCCAACTCCAACTCCTACAGCTACTACTGCAACTCCTATTACTACTACGACTGCGGCAACTACCACTCCTACTCCCATTCCTACTACTACAATTGCTACTACTATTACTTCACCTACTCCACTACTACTACCATTTCTACTACTAGTACAATTGCTACTATTACTACTCCTACTACTACTAGTACTACTAGTACTACTACTACAAATACTAACACTATTACAACTACTACTACTACTACTAATACTAACACACCCACTACTTCTCCTACTACTACTACTATGACTACTACTCCTGCTACAACTGCTACTTCTCCTAACACTCTTTCAACATCTAAGACTATTACTACCACTATACTACTACTAATACAACTACTACGACTACAGCTACTACTACTACTGCTACTACTACTACTACCACTACCACTGCCAGTACTACTACTACTACTACTACTACTACTACTACTACTACTACTACTACTACTACTACTACTATTATGACTACTCCTGCTACTACTACTGCTCCTACGACTACTACTACTACTACTACTCCTGCTGCTGCTGCTACTACTACTACTACTACTACTACTAAGACAACCACTATATTACTACTAGTACAACTGCTTCTACTACTACTCCTTCCACTACTACAACTACTGCTACTATTAATACTACTACTACTACTACTTCTACTGCTGCTGCTCCTGCTACTGCTACTGCTCCTACTACTACTACTACTACTACTACTCCTCCTCCTCCTCCTCCTACTACTACTACTCCTCCTCCTACTACTAGTTCTACTACTGCTACTTCAACTCCTACTCCAACTCCTACTACCACTCCTACTACTACTCCTACTACTACTACTAATACTTATACTACTACTACTATTGTTACTATTAATACTAATATTACAACAACTGCTGCTATTGTGACTACTACAACAACAACAACTATTAGTAGTACAACTTCTGCTACTACTTGTCCTATTACTAATACTGTACTACTACTTTTACTATAATTTATACTACTACCACTACTTCAACTACTACTATTGCTGCTGTTGCTGCTATTCGTACTACTGCTAGTACTACTACTAACACCACTATTACTACTATTACTACTATTACTACTACTACTACAACTATTGCTGCTACTACTATTACTACTACTATAACTCCAACTCCTACTATTACTACTACTATAACTCCAACTCCTACTATTACTACTACCCCTACAATAACTACTACTACTACTATTACTAGTATAACTACCACCACGACTACTACTACTACTACTACTACCACTCCTACTAGTACTCATGCTCGTACACCAACTCTTTCTACCTACTGTTATTACCACTACTCCTCCTACTAATACAAACACTACTATTCCTGCCACTACTACTTGTATTACTATTACTACCACTCCTAACACTCCCACTTCTACTACTGCTACTACTGTTGCTGCTTTTACAACTACTACTTTGGCTACGATAGTTGCTACTACAAATGCTACTATTACTACAACTACTACTACGACTACTACTACTACTACATCTCCTACTACTACAATTGCTACTACGACTATAGATACTACTACTACTACTCCTTCTAGTACTACTACAAGAACTATTACCACTACGACTACTACTATTCCTACTACTACTAATACTACTACTAATTCAACCACGTCTACTACTATTCCAACTCTTACTCCTTCAACTCCTACTATTACAACTCCTTCTACTACTACTCTTACTACAACTACTATGACAACTGCAATTCCATTTCCTACTCAAATTCCTACTGCTACTACAACAACAACAACTGCTGCTGCTACCACTACTCCAATAACTACAACTCCTACTACTACTCCAACAATAACTCCTACTATTACTAATACTGCCATTACTACTACAACAACTACTACTACTACAACCACCATTACTACCACTAATACAAATATTACGGCTGTTGCTATCACTGCTGCTACCGAAATGACTACTATTGCTACTACTACTACTACTACTACTACTACTACCGTTCCTACTCCTACTCCCATAACTGCTACTACTACTACTCCCACTATAACTACTATTGCTACTACTCCTACTACAACTACTACTGCTACTATGACTCCGACTCCCACTCTTACTGCTACTACAACTCCGACTACTAGTACTACCCCTACTCCATCTACTACGACTCCTGTTACTACTCTATTCCAACTAATCCTACAATTATAGCTACTAGAACTACTACTACTACTACTACTACTACGACTACAATTACCACTACTACTACAATAACTACTCCTACTACTACTACAACAACTACTACTGCAACAACTACTAATGCTACTACTACCACGACTTCTACTACTACGACTGCTACTGCTACTATGACTCCTAGAATAATAACAACTACTACTACAATTACCACTACCACTGCTACTACTACTTCTACTACTACTTCTACTATTAGTATAATTGCTACTACTACTAGTACTCCTACTACAGGTACTACTACTACTACACCTACTACTACTCCGACTCCAACACCTACAGCCACTACTACTTCTACTACTACTGTTAATGCTATTGCTACTAACACTATCACTCATCCTAATAATCCAACTACAACTGCTACTACTACTACCATTACTACTACTACAACTACTGCAAACAATCCTACTCCTACTACTACTATTCCTATGCCTAGTACTACTACTGCAACTACTACTACTCTTACTCCAACTACTCCAACTCATGCTGCTACAATTACTCTTACTGCTTCTACTATCCCAACACCAACAACTACTAGTTCTACTACTACTCCGACTCCCACTTTTGCTACTACTGCTGTTGCTACTATTACTACTACTACTACTACTAGTGCTACCACTACTACTACAACAACAACAACTAGTATTACTCCAACTCCAATTCCTACTCCAACTACCACTCCTAATGCAACTACTACTACTGCTTCAACTACCACTGCTACTACCACTACTACTACTATAACTACTTTTGCCACTACCAATACTCCAACTAGTAGTACTCGTACTACAACTCCTACTCCAACCCCTAATACTACTATTGTTGCCACTAGTACTATTGTTACTACTACTAGTACTATTACTACTAATAATACTACTACTACCATAACAACAACTACTACTACCACTACTACTACCACTGATACTACTACTACTACTACTCCTCCTCCTCCTCCTTCTCCTCCTACTCCTACTACTACTACTACTACTACTACTACTACTATGACTATTACTACTCCTACAACTACTACTACTCCTACTACTATTTCATCTGCTACACCTATTCGTATTACTACTCCCACTACTGCCACAACTCCTACTACTACTTCTACAACTACTATTACAACAACAACAACTTCTACTTCTACTACTACTACTGCTACTAGTAGTACTACTACCACCACTACTACTACTATTGTTGTTTTTGCTATTGCAACTATTACTGCTTTGACTACTACTACTACTCCTATTGCTACTACTATTAATGCTGCTACTACTACTATTGCAACTAATATAACTTCTATTACTACTGCTGCTATTACGACTACTTCTGTTGCGGATACTAATACTACATCTACTACTGGTGCTACTTGCTGCTGCTACTACTACTACTGTGACTACTACTGCTACTACTAGTGGTACTACAACCACCACCACCACTACTACTACTATTATTGCTACTACTATTGCTAGTACTCCTACCAATCCTGCTATTTCAGCTACTAGTGCTACAACTTCTCCGACTACTATTACTACTACTGCTACTACTAGAACTTCTCCTACCGCTACTAGTTCTGCTAATAATACTGCTGCTATTTCTACTAGTTTTACTACTACTACTATTGTTGCTATAATGACTACTGCTATTGCTACTACAACTACATCAACTGTAATTGCTGCTACTACTACTACAGTTGCTGCTACCACTACTACACCCACTACAATTGCAGCTACTACTGCTACTACTACTACTAGTGCTACTACAACTCCTACTACTGCAAGTGCTACTACTGGTTCCACTACTACTCCTACTACTACTCCTTCTCCTACACCTACCACTACTACTACTCCTACTCATACTACTTCTACTACTTCTACTAGTATGAGTACTACTACTACTACTACTACTACTACTACTACCACTACCACTACTACTGATATTGCTACTACTACTACTAGCACTACTTCTCCTACTACAATGACTACTACTAATACCACTAGTACTACTTCTACTACTACTATGACTACTACTAATACTACTAGTACTACTAATACTGCTACAACTACAAAAAACTACTTCTACGACTACTACAACTATGACTACTACAGTTGCTATTGCAATAGCCACTACTATTGCTACTACTATTCCTATTACTCTTAATATGACTGCCACTACAACTACCAAGACTACTACTACTACTATGACAACAACTACTTCTACTACTACTCTTTCTGCTATGACTACTTGTACTACTACTATGACTACAGCTACTACTACTTCTACTATGACAACTACAACCACTGCGGCTACTACTGCTACTACTGCTACTATTATTGCAACTATTATGGCTGCTGCTACTACTACCACTACTGCTGCTACTACTACTGCTATTGCTCTTGCTGCTGCTGCTACTAATACGACTACTACTACCACTACTACTTAGAATGCTAGTACAACAACTACTGCTACTACTACTACTACTACTACTACTAATACCGCTACAACTACTACTATGACTATTGCTGTTGCTGTTGCTACTATTGTTAATAATACTACTACACTACAACTATAATTATTGCTATAAGCACCGCTGCAACTCCAACAACTACTACTATTCTTGCTACTAATACTAATATTACTACTACTACTACTACTACTACTTCTACAACTCCAACTATTAATACTACTACTACTCCAGCTACTAATACGACCACCCCAGCTACTACTACTCCTACTACTAGCACTACTACTCGAACTACTACTACTTCTACTGCTACTACTATTACTACAACAACAACAACAACAACGACTACTACTACTACTACTACTACTACTACTACGACAACTTCTACTACTACGACTCCTATTCCTACCAGTAACACAACAACTACTACTACTCCTACTACTACTACTCCTACTACTCATACTATTACTCCTACTATTACCACTACTTCTGCTACTACAACGATCGGTACAACCATTACTACTAATGTTACTATGACTACTACTACTGCGACTACTACTACTACTACTCTACAACTACTACTACTAGCACTTCTACTACTATTGTTGCTCCTACTACTACTACTACAACAACAACTACACCTATTACTATTAACACGACTACTACTACTACTACTACTATTACAACTACTATTATTACTACTGTTGCTATTACTACTTCTATTGCTGCTACTACTTCAACTACTATAACTGCTACTACTACCACTATTACTAATGCAACTGCTTCTACTCGTACAACTACCACTACTGCTACTACCACTAATGCTACTACTACAATAGCTCCAACTACTACTCGTACACCTACCCCTACTCCTATTACTACTAATACTTCTACTAGTTCTACTACCATAACTACTTTTGCAACTACTATGACAACAACTGTTGATACTACTTCTACTACTACTACTAGTTTTGCTATTGCTACGAGTACTACTACTACTATTATTACTGTTGCTCCTGCTGCTAATCTACTACTCTAACTACTACTAATGCTAATACTGCTGCTACTACTACTACTACAACTGTTATAGCTACTACTGTTACTGCTGCTCTGCTGCAACTCCTACTACTACTACTACTCCTACTACTACTACTACTACTACTACTTCTACTACTACTACTACTTCAACTATTACGACTACTACTACGACTACAACCACTACTAATACTACTACTACTACTACTATTACCACTTCTACTACTTCTAATACTGCTACTACAACTAGTACGACTACTACCACGACTACTACTACAACTACTACTGCTATTATTACTACTACTAATACTACTACTACTACTGCGAGCACTACTACCGCAACAACAACAACAACAATTACGACTAATACTAGTGTTTCTACTAGCACTAGTACAACAACTACTGCTACTGCAACAACAGCAACTACTACTACAATAACAACAACAACAACAACAACTGCTAATAATAATACTACTGTTACTGCAACTACTACTGCTACTACCTCTACTACTACTACTACTACGACAACTACTACACTACTGCTACAATTGCCTCTTCTAGTACTACTACTACTGCCACTCATACTACTACAACTACTTCTACAACTACAACAACAACTACTACTACTCCAACTACCACTGCTACTACTCCTACTACAACTCCTATTACTCTACTTACTATTTGTTGCTCTCATGACTATGCTATTGCTACTCCAACTGACATCAACCTGTTAAGCTGCTACTACTACGACGGTGCTGCTACCACTACTACACCCCACTACACGTGCCAGGCCCCCTATTGCATCTCTTCTCGCACGCGGGCGACGACAACTCCTCCTAGGGGCAAGGGCGACTATCTGGGCGCCACGACGGACTCCTACGACTACTCCTTCTACACACCTACCACTACTACTACTCATCTCATGCTACTTCCTACTACTTACTAGTATGAGTACTAACTAATACTACTACTACTACTACTACTACTCCACTACCACTACTACTGATATTTGTATCACTACCAACTACTAGCCCTCATTCTCCTACTACAATGATACTTACTAATAACCACTAGTACTACTTCTACTACTACTATGACTACTACTAATACTACTAGTACTACTAATACTGCTACAACTACAAAAAACTACTTCTACGACTACTACAACTATGACTACTACAGTTGCTATTGCAATAGCCACTACTATTGCTACTACTATTCCTATTACTCTTAATATAACTGCCACTACAACTACCAAGACTACTACTACTACTATGACAACAACTACTTCTACTACTACTCTTTCTGCTATGACTACTTGTACTACTACTATGACTACAGCTACTACTACTTCTACTATGACAACTACAACCACTGCGGCTACTACTGCTACTACTGCTACTATTATTGCCACTATTATGGCTGCTGCTACTACTACCACTACTGCTGCTACTACTACTGCTATTGCTCTTGCTGCTGCTGCTACTAATACGACTACTACTACCACTACTACTTAGAATGCTAGTACAACAACTACTGCTACTACTACTACTACTACTACTACTAATACCGCTACAACTACTACTATGCCTATTGTGTTGCTGTTGCTTACTATTGTTAATAATACTACTACACTTACAACTATAAATTATTGTCTCCCATCATAAGCAACGCCCTGCACACTCAACACAACTACTACTATCTTGCTACTAATAATAAATTCTACTACTACTACTACTTACTAACTTCTACAACTCCCAACTATTAATACACTACTACTCCAGCCTACTAATACCGACCACCCCCAGCAGCTACTACTACTCCTCCCCTAGCACTACTATCGAACTACTACTACTTTACTACTACTACTATTTACTACAAAACAACAACACACCAGACTACTACTACCTACTCTATACTACTACGACAACTTCTACTTACTACGACTCCTTACTCCTACCAGTAACCACAACCCCACACTATACTACTCCTACTCCTACTACTCCTACTATCATTCCTATTATTCCTACCTATTACCACTTACTTCTGATACTACAACGACGGTACAACCATACTACTAATGTTTTAAATGACTACTACTACTGCCGCACTACTATACCTACACCCCTACAACTACTTACTACTCGCACTTCTACTACTATTGTTGCTCCTACTACTACTACTACGACAACAACTACACCTATTACTATTAACACGACTACTACTACTACTACTACTATTACAACTACTATTATTACTACTGTTGCTATTACTACTTCTATTGCTGCTACTACTTCAACTACTATAACTGCTACTACTACCACTATTACTAATGCAACTGCTTCTACTCGTACAACTACCACTACTGCTACTACCACTAATGCTACTACTACAATAGCTCCAACTACTACTCGTACACCTACCCCTACTCCTATTACTACTAATACTTCTACTAGTTCTACTACCATAACTACTTTTGCTACTACTATGACAACAACTGTTGATACTACTTCTACTACTACTAGTTTTGCTATTGCTACGAGTACTACTACTACTATTATTACTGTTGCTCCTGCTGCTAATCTACTACTCTAACTACTACTAATGTTAATACTGCTGCTACTACTACTACTACAACTGTTATAGCTACTACTGTTACTGCTGCTCTGCTGCAACTCCTACTACTACTACTACTACTACTACTATTACTACTACTACTACTTCTACTACTACTACTACTTCAACTATTACGACTACTACTACGACTACTACCACTACTAATACTACTACTACTACTACTATTACCACTTCTACTACTTCTAATACTGCTACTACAACTAGTACGACTACTACCACGACTACTACTACAACTACTACTGCTATTATTACTGCTACTAATACTACTACTACTACTGCGAGCACTACTACCGCAACAACAACAACAACAATTACGACTAATACTAGTGTTTCTACTAGCACTAGTACAACAACTACTGCTACTGCAACAACAGCAACTACTACTACAATAACAACAACAACAACAACAACTGCTAATAATAATACTACTGTTACTGCAACTACTACTGCTACTACCTCTACTACTACTACTACTACGACAACTACTACACTACTGCTACAATTGCCTCTTCTAGTACTACTACTACTGCCACTCATACTACTACAACTACTTCTACAACTACAACAACAACTACTACTACTCCAACTACCACTGCTACTACTCCTACTACAACTCAATGACTACTACTACTATTGTTGCTATAATGACTACTGCTATTGCTACTACAACTACATCAACTGTAATTGCTGCTACTACTACTACAGTTGCTGCTACCACTACTACACCCACTACAATTGCAGCTACTACTGCTACTACTACTACTAGTGCTACTACAACTCCTACTACTGCAAGTGCTACTACTGGTTCCACTACTACTCCTACTACTACTCCTTCTCCTACACCTACCACTACTACTACTCCTACTCATACTACTTCTACTACTTCTACTAGTATGAGTACTACTACTACTACTACTACTACTACTACTACCACTACCACTACTACTGATATTGCTACTACTACTACTAGCACTACTTCTCCTACTACAATGACTACTACTAATACCACTAGTACTACTTCTACTACTACTATGACTACTACTAATACTACTAGTACTACTAATACTGCTACAACTACAAAAAACTACTTCTACGACTACTACAACTATGACTACTACAGTTGCTATTGCAATAGCCACTACTATTGCTACTACTATTCCTATTACTCTTAATATGACTGCCACTACAACTACCAAGACTACTACTACTACTATGACAACAACTACTTCTACTACTACTCTTTCTGCTATGACTACTTGTACTACTACTATGACTACAGCTACTACTACTTCTACTATGACAACTACAACCACTGCGGCTACTACTGCTACTACTGCTACTATTATTGCAACTATTATGGCTGCTGCTACTACTACCACTACTGCTGCTACTACTACTGCTATTGCTCTTGCTGCTGCTGCTACTAATACGACTACTACTACCACTACTACTTAGAATGCTAGTACAACAACTACTGCTACTACTACTACTACTACTACTACTAATACCGCTACAACTACTACTATGACTATTGCTGTTGCTGTTGCTACTATTGTTAATAATACTACTACACTACAACTATAATTATTGCTATAAGCACCGCTGCAACTCCAACAACTACTACTATTCTTGCTACTAATACTAATATTACTACTACTACTACTACTACTACTTCTACAACTCCAACTATTAATACTACTACTACTCCAGCTACTAATACGACCACCCCAGCTACTACTACTCCTACTACTAGCACTACTACTCGAACTACTACTACTTCTACTACTACTACTATTACTACAACAACAACAACAACAACGACTACTACTACTACTACTACTACTACAACTTCTACTACTACGACTCCTACTCCTACCAGTAACACAACAACTACTACTACTCCTACTACTACTACTCCTACTACTCATACTATTACTCCTACTATTACCACTACTTCTGCTACTACAACGATCGGTACAACCATTACTACTAATGTTACTATGACTACTACTACTGCGACTACTACTACTACTACTCTACAACTACTACTACTAGCACTTCTACTACTATTGTTGCTCCTACTACTACTACTACAACAACAACTACACCTATTACTATTAACACGACTACTACTACTACTACTACTATTACAACTACTATTATTACTACTGTTGCTATTACTACTTCTATTGCTGCTACTACTTCAACTACTATAACTGCTACTACTACCACTATTACTAATGCAACTGCTTCTACTCGTACAACTACCACTACTGCTACTACCACTAATGCTACTACTACAATAGCTCCAACTACTACTCGTACACCTACCCCTACTCCTATTACTACTAATACTTCTACTAGTTCTACTACCATAACTACTTTTGCAACTACTATGACAACAACTGTTGATACTACTTCTACTACTACTACTAGTTTTGCTATTGCTACGAGTACTACTACTACTATTATTACTGTTGCTCCTGCTGCTAATCTACTACTCTAACTACTACTAATGCTAATACTGCTGCTACTACTACTACTACAACTGTTATAGCTACTACTGTTACTGCTGCTCTGCTGCAACTCCTACTACTACTACTACTCCTACTACTACTACTACTACTACTACTTCTACTACTACTACTACTTCAACTATTACGACTACTACTACGACTACAACCACTACTAATACTACTACTACTACTACTATTACCACTTCTACTACTTCTAATACTGCTACTACAACTAGTACGACTACTACCACGACTACTACTACAACTACTACTGCTATTATTACTACTACTAATACTACTACTACTACTGCGAGCACTACTACCGCAACAACAACAACAACAATTACGACTAATACTAGTGTTTCTACTAGCACTAGTACAACAACTACTGCTACTGCAACAACAGCAACTACTACTACAATAACAACAACAACAACAACAACTGCTAATAATAATACTACTGTTACTGCAACTACTACTGCTACTACCTCTACTACTACTACTACTACGACAACTACTACACTACTGCTACAATTGCCTCTTCTAGTACTACTACTACTGCCACTCATACTACTACAACTACTTCTACAACTACAACAACAACTACTACTACTCCAACTACCACTGCTACTACTCCTACTACAACTCAATGACTACTTCTACTACTACTACTACTACTACTACTACTACTATTACTACCAATTCTAATACTACCGCTACAACCATTACTACTACTACTACTACTTCTGCTACTGCTACTACTACCACTACTGCTGCTACTACTACTTCTACTACTGCTACAACTACTCCTCCTCCCCCTCCTCCTCCTCCTCCACCTATTACTACTACTCCTACTCCAACTCCTACTTCTACAACTACTGCTACTACTGCTTCCACTACTACTACTACTACAACTGCTCCTACAAATACTACTACTATTACTATTCATGTTGCTGCTGTGCTACTATTGCTGCTGCTTCTATAACAACAACTACTACTACTTCTCCCGCTACTACTACTGCTGCTACCAATATGAGTACTACTACTACTGTCACTACTTCTACTATTAGTACTACCAGTACCACTGCTACTACTTTTGCTACTACTACTATAGCTAGTAGCACTTCTACCACTACTACTACTACTACTACTACTACTACTACTACTATTACTACTACTACTACTACTACTACTACTACTACCACTACCACTGCTACCACTACAACTACTAGTACTACTGCTTCTACAGCTACTACTACCGCTACTACTGCTGCTGCTATTGCTAGAACTACTACTATTGCGACTATGATTGCTGCTATAGTTGCTACTACTACTACTATTACTACTACAACTGCTACTACTTTTGCTACTACTACGGCTACTACTTCTACAACTACTATTGCTAGTACTAATACTACAACATGTACTATTGCGGCTACTTATACTAGCCCAACTCCAACTCCTTCTGCCATAATTATTACTGCTACAACAACAACTACTACTACTACCCCTACCGCTACAACTACCAATATTTGTACTACTGTAACTGCTACAACTACTACAACTACTACTATAACTTTTACTTCTACTACAACTACTACTACCACTACTACTACTTCTACTGCTACTCCTACTCTAACTACAACAACTACTTCCACTACAACAACAACAACAACAACTACTACTGCTACTACCTTAGTTGTTGTTGCTACTACCTTAGTTGTTGTTGCTACTACTACTACTACTAGTGCTACTACTACTACTGCTACTAATGATCCTACTACTCCTACTACAATGCCAACTCCTACTACAACAATTGATCCTACTACTACTACTGCTGCTGCTACTATTGATCCTACTACTACTACTACTACTACTGCTGCTGCTACTACTACTACTATTGATCCTACTACTATGCCAACTCCTACTACAGCTGTTGTGGCTGCTACTATTACTATAGTTGTTGCGGTTGCTGCTACTACTACTACTTTTGCTATTACTACAACTACTAGTACTACTACTACTATAGCTGTTGCGGTTGTTACTACTACTACTACTTTTGCTATTACTACAACTACTAGTACTACTACTACCACTACTACAATTACTACTCCGACTACTACTACTACTACTACTTCTACTACAATTACTACTTTTGCTATTACTACAACTACTAGTACTACTACTACCACTACTACAATTACTACTCCGACTACTTCTACTACTACTACTTCTTCTACTACTACTGCTATTACTAGTACTGCTACTACTACTGTCACTACTACTGGCAATACTACTGCTACTATTACTACTACTACTTCTACTACTACTACTACTTCTTCTCCTACTACTTCTACTACAGTAATGACTACAATTGCTACTACTACTTCTACTACTACTATTACTACCACTACTTGTACTACTGCTACTAATACTACAACTACTCCTACTACTACTTCAGTTACTGCGACTGCCACTACAGCTACTACTCATAGTACTAATACAACTACTACTGCTATTGTATCTACTATTGTAACTACTACTAAACCTACTACTACTATTACTACTACTACTTATGCTGCTGCTAATAGTACAACTACTATAACTGCTACTACTATAACTAATACTACTACAACAGCTACTACTATTGCTACTACTACTACTACTCCTTCCGCGATAACTACCTCTGTTACCACAGGTACTCCTACTACGAGTACAACTCCTGCTGCTACTACTATTACTGCTAATACCGCTACTACTGCTAGTACTGCTGCTGCTACTACGACTACGACCACTGCTACTTCTGCTTATACTACTACTACTAGTACTGCGACTACAAGTACTATTGTAACTACTCCTATTACTATATGACTAATAATACAGCTGCTCCTAAAACTACTATTGCTACTTCTACTTCTACTACTGCTACTACTATTGCTACTGCTGCTATTGCTACTATAGCTACTATGGCTACTACTGCAAATATGCTACTACTATGACTATTGATACAATGAAAATGACTTCTAATAATACTACTACAACTATTGCTTCCACTACTGCTACTGCTACTACTACTACTACAACCGGTACTATTGCTACTGCTGTTACTACTGCAGCTATAATGATAGCTATTGCTACTATTACTACAATAATATGACAATTATTACTGCTTCTATTGCTACTATGACTACTACTACTGCTGCTTCTACAACTGCTTCTACTACTACTACTAGTACTAGTACTTGTACTAGTACGACTACTACTACTACTACTAGTACTAGTACTAGTACTACTACTACTATTATTATTATTATTACTACTACTAATATTACTAGTACTACTAGTACAATTACTGCTACTTTTACAGCTACTACTATAACTCTACACCAGCCACTACTACTATTATGACTACTATTATTACTATAACAACAACTACTACTACAAGTACTACTACTACTATTGTAGCAACTACAACAATCGCTACTGATACTACTAGGACAACTGCTGCTACTACTGCTACAACAACTACTACTAGTACAACTACTACTGCTGCTGCCCCTGCTGCTCCAGTTGCTTCTACTACTCATACTACTAATACTACTACTGCTACAACTATTGCGACTACTACTACTATTGCTTCAACTCCTATAACTCTCTGTACTACTGCTACTACTTCTGCTCCTACTACTACTACTACTACTAGTTCTACCACTACTACTGCTACTGCTACTGCTATTACTACCACCACTACTACTACCATTGCTATTTCTACTACTGCTACTTTAATTCCTACCACTTCTACTACTACAGCTACTACTACTACTACTACTACCGCTATGATTGCTATAGCTACTACTACAACTACTCCTACTGCTAACACTATTATTACTACTATAACTACCACAACTGCTTCTACTGCGGCTACTAATACTACCCCTACTCAAACTCCGACTCCAACTACTATCACTACTATACCTTCTACTACTACTACCACTACTACTACTGCACCTACTACTTCTAGTACTACTGCTACTGCTGTTGCTACTACAACTACAACTACTACTATTACAACAACCACCACTACTTCTAATACTTCTACTACTACTACTACTTCTACTACTACTACTGCTACTTCTACTACTACAACTTGAAGTACTACTGCTACTAGTTCTACTTCTACTACAACTTGTACTACTCCTACTACTTTTGCTACTACTACCACTACTAGTACTACTACTACCGCTACTACTATTACTTCTACTACTACCACTACTACTACTGCTACCACTATTACTACCACTACTACTATTACTACAACTACTACTATAGCTGCTACTACGACTACTTCTGCAACTACTATTGCTGCTTCTGCTGCTGGTACTACTACTACTCGAACACCTACTACAACTACTACTGCTACTACAGCAACTACTGCTGCTTCTATTGCTACTACCACTGCTACTTATGCCATTACTACTGCTGCTACTTCTGTTCTGAATACTACTACTATAACTAATATTACTTCTACTACTAGTCGTACTACTACGGCTACTACTACAGCTACTACAGCTATTACTACTACTACTATTGCTACTTCTGCAGCTACTACTCCTACAACAACAACTACGACTACTCCTACTGCTGCTTCTGTTATTGTTGCTACTGCTACAATAACAACAACAACTACTACTACTTCTCCAATTGCTACTACTTTTGCTACCACTACGACTATTACTACTACTGGTACTGCTTTTCCTACTACTACTACCTGTACTACTGCTACTACTTTTGCTACCAATACTACTACAACTAGTACTTCTGCCACTACTACTACTACTATTACTGCTACTACTAATACTACTACTACCATTGCTACTTGTGCTACAGCTACTACTATTACTACTACTACCATTGCTACTTGTGCTCCAACTACTACTATTACTACTACTACCATTGATACTTGTGCTATAGCTACTACTATTAGTACTACTGCAGCCACTACTGTTAGTACTACTGTCGCTGCTACTACTACTGCTACTACTACTTCTGCTACTACATCAGCAACTACTACCACTACCGCTACTACGGCAATTAATATTGCTACTTCTACTACTATTGCTACTACTGCTACTATTTTTATTCCTACTACCACTAATACCGCTAGTACCATTACTACAACTATTACTACTACTTTTGCAATTATTACTACTATTATTACCACTACTGTTACTACGACCACAACTACTACCACTACTACTGCTCCTACTTCTACTACTACTACTACCGCTACTACTACTACTTCTACTACTACTCCAACTCCTACTTCTACTACTACTGCTACTATAGCTACTACAACAATTACTAATGCTGCTACTACTACTACTACTGCTGCTCCTACTACTACCACTCCAATAACTATGACTACTACTACTGCTCTTGTTGCTGCTATTGCTACTATTGCTGATGCTTCTACAATAACTACTACTACTACTTCTCTTGCTACTACTACTACTGCTACCACTAGGACTGCTATTACTACTGCGATTAGTATTACCTATACCACTGCTACTACTTTTGCTACTACTACTATTAGTAGTACTTTTACCACTATTATTACTACTACTACTAATACCACCACCACCACCACCACTACTCCTGCTACTGCTACTATTTCTACTTCTACTATTACTAATAATGCTACTACTGCTACTACTACTGTCATTGCCACTACTACTACTACTACTGCTACTACTAATTACTATGATTACTACTACTACTACTATAATAACTTTTGCTACTGCTATGGCTACTCCTACTTTAACTACTATTGCTGCTGTAACTAATAGTACAAAAACTACTCTGTGGCTGCTTATACTACCCCAACTCAACCTCCTACTCCTATAATTATTACTACTACACCAACCGCTATTGGTACAGCAACTAATACTGGTACTACGGCTACTGCTGTTGCTACTACTACTACTACTAGTAGTAGTAAAAGTAGTAGTAAGAGTAAAAGTAGTAGTAGAATTAGTCATAGTAGCAATAGTAGAAGTAGTATTAGTACTAGCAGTAGTAGCTACAGTAGTAATAATAGTAGTAGCAGCAGTAGCAGTAGCAGTATTTGTAGTAGTGGTAAAGTACTAGCGATAGCAGCAACAACAATAATCATAGTAGAAGTAGTTATAGTAGTAGTAACGGCTATAGCATTCGCGGTTGGAGTTATAGTAGTAGTGGTAGCAGAAGTAGTAGCAGCTATAGTAGTAGTGAAATTAGTAGTAGTAGCAGAAGCAGTAGTAGCAGTTATCGCAGCAGCAGTAGTAGTACTAGTAGTGGTAGTAGAAGTAGTAATAGTAGAAGTAGTTGTTATTGTTGTTGTAGTAGTAGTAGTAGTTGTTGTTGTTGTTGTTGTTGTTGTAGTTGTAGTAGTAGTAGTTGTTGTTGTTGTTATTGTTATTGTTGTAGTTGTAGTAGTAGTAGTAGTAGCAGTAGCAGTAGTAGTAGTAGGAGTAGTAGAAGTAGTGGTAGTAGCAGTGATAGTAGTAGTAGTAGTAGTAATAGGAGGAGGAGTACTAGTAGTAGAAGTAGTCATAGTAGAAGTAGTAATAGCAGTAATCATAGTAACAGTACTAGAGGTAGTAGTAGTACCAGCAGTAGTAGTTGTTGTTGTAGTAGTTGTGGATGTAGTAGTAGGAGAAGTGGTGGTATTAGCTGTTGTAGCGCTAGTAGTAGTAGTAGTAGCAATAGCAGGAGTTGAAGTAGAAGTAAAAGTAGTAGTTATAGTGGTAGTTATAGCAATAGTAGTTGTAGTAGCTATAGTAGATACATCTATTGCAATAGTAGCACCAGCAGTAGTGGCAACTGTTATAGTAGTCGCAGCAACAGCAGTAGCAGCAGCAGTAGTGGTAGTAGCAGCAGTAGTAGTAGTAGTGTTAGTAGTTGTTGTAGTAGTAGTAATAGCAATAAGATCAACAGCAGTAGTAGCAGTAGTAGCAGAAGTAACAGTAGTAGTAAAAGTAGTAGTTGTAGCAGAATTAGAAGTAGTAGGAGCAGTTGTAGCAGAAGTCATAGTAGCAGTAGTAGTAGAAGTAGAAGTAGTAGTAGAAGTAGTAGTAGTAGCAGTAATAGTAGCAGTAAGAGTGGTAGCAGCTGCAGTAGTTTTAGTAGTATTAGTAATTGTCACGGTAGTAGAAGTAGTAGTAGTAGTAGCAGTAG
Organism: Trichopus zeylanicus subsp. travancoricus; assembly: GCA_005019695.1. NCBI lineage: Eukaryota > Viridiplantae > Streptophyta > Magnoliopsida > Dioscoreales > Dioscoreaceae > Trichopus > Trichopus zeylanicus. Next base: position 90,700 of record RXID01012319.1, read on the forward strand.
TGACAGGAGTTGTAGTAGCAGTATTAGTAGTAGTAGTAGGAGTAGAGGTAGTAATAGGAGAGATAGTTGTAGTACCAGTATTAGTAGTAGTAGTGGCAGTAGGAGTAGTAGCAGTAGTAGTTGTAAAACTTGTAGTAGTAGTACTAGTATAGTAGCAATAGAAGTAAAAGTAGTAGTAGTGCCCGTAGTAGTAATAGTATAAGAAGTAGTAGCAGTAGCGGTAGCACTAGTAATTGTAACAAAAGCTATAGCAGTGCAGTAGTAGTAGTGGTAGTAGTAGGTGATGTAGTAATAGTTGGAGTAGTAGTAACTGTAGTACTAGAAGTAATAGTGGTAGTAGCAATGGAAGCCATAGTAGCAATGGTAGCGGTTGTAGAAGCTATAGTAGTACTAGTAGTAGTAGTAGCAGTAGTAGCTGTAGTAGCAGTACAAGTAGTAGTATTGGCATTCGTAGCAGTAGTGGTAATAGTAGAAATAAGAGTATTAGTAGTAGCCAAAGAAATGGTAGTAGTGGTGGTAGTAGTAGTAGTAGTAGCAGCAGCAACAGTAGCAGTAGTAGTAGTAGTAGCAAGAGTAGTTGTAGCAGTAGTAATAGAAGTAGTAGTAGTCATAGTAGTTGTAATAGGTGTAATAGTAGCAGCAGTAGCTGTAATTGCAGTAGCTGTAGTAGTGGAAGTAGTAGCAGTACTAACAATATTAGTAGTAGTCCGATAAGTGGTAGTACTAGCAATAATAGTTGTAGTAGAAGTAGGAGTAATAGTAGAAATGATAGTAGTAGTTGTGGGATTATTAGTGGTAGGAGTAGCAGCATTAGCAGTAGTAGAAGTAGTACTAGTAGGAGGAGGAGTGGAGTAGTAGCAGCAGTAGTAGCACTAGTGATAGAGGTAGTAGAGGCAGTAGCTATAGTTGTAGTTGTAGTAGTGGTTATAGCCATTGCTGTAGTAGCTATAGTAGTAGTAGTGGTAGAAGCAGTAATAATAGTACCAGTAGTAACAGTAGTGGTAATAGCCGTTGCTGTAGTAGCAAAAGCTGTAGCAGTAGTAGCAACAACAATAGTAGTAGCTAGTAGCAGCTGTAGTGGTAGTAGGAGCAGTCGTATAGTAGTAGTAGTAGTAGTAGTAGTAGTAGTGGTAGTAGAAGTAGTAGTAGTTGTTGTAGTAGTAGTAGTAGAAATTGTACTAGTAGAAGCATAGTAGTTGTAGTAGTAATGGCAGTAGCGGTAGCCTTTGTGGCTTTAGTAATTATAGTAATTTGTAGTAGTAGTAGGAGCAGTAGTAGAAGCAGTAGTAGTAATAACAGAAGTAGTAGCACCAAAACTAGCAGTAGTAGTACTAGTTGTTGTAGTAGTTTCAGTAGTAGCAAAAGCAGTAGTAGTAGTAGCAGTAGCAGTAGTAATAGTAGTAGCAGTAGCAGTAGTAGGAATAGTTATAGTAGTAGTAGTAGTAGAAGTATTAGCAGTAGTAGAAGTAGCAGTAGTAGTAGTTAGAGTATTAGTAGTAGTTGTAGAAGTAGTAGTCATAGTAGTAGTCGTAGCAGCAGTAGCAACAACAGAAGTAGTAGTAGTTGTAGTTGTAGTAGAAGTAGCAGCATCACTCATAGGAGGAGGAAGAGGAGTAGTAGTAATAGTAGTAGTTGTTGTTGCTGTTGTTGTATTTGTAGTAGTAATAGTGCTTGGTGTAGTACTAGTAATAGTACTAATAATACATAGCCGGAATAGTAGTAGTAATAGTACTAGTTGGAGTAGTGGTAGTAGTAGTTCTACTAGTCGAAAGATTGGCAGTAGGAGCAGCAGTAGTATAATAAGTTGTTGTTGTAGTTATTATAGCTGTAGTAGTAGCAATACCAGTAGTAGAAGTAGTTGCAGCTGCAGCAACAACCGTGGTATTAGTACTAGTAGCAGTAGTAGTTGTTGTAGTGGCTGTAGCAGCTACAGTACTAGTAGTAGTAGTAGCTAAGGTGTTAGTAGTATGAGAAGTAGTAATAATAGTTGTAGTAGTAGTATCAGTAGCAGAAGTCGTGGTAGTCATAGAAGAATTAGTAGCAATAATAGTTGAAACAGAAGTACTAGTAGTGATAGTAGCAATAGTAGTTGTAGTTGTTGTCTTAGCAGTAGTAGTACCAATAGCAAAAGTAGCAGTACTAGTAGCAACAATAGTAGTTGTAGTAATAGTAGTAGTAGTTTTTGTTGTTGTCGTAGTAGTCATAGTACTTGGAGTTGTTGGAGTAGTAGTAGTATTAGTATAATTACAACAATAGTAGTAGTATAACACTAGCTGGAGTAAGAGTAGTAGTAGTAGCAGTAATAGTGGTTTCAGCAGTAGTTGTAGTATTAGGAGTAGTAGTGGTTGTGCCAATAGTAGGGATAGTAGTAGGAGCTACAGTAGTAGTATAAGTAGTAGTAGTAGTAGTAGTACTAGTACTAGTACGAGTACTCGTAGAAGCATAGTAGTGGTAGTAGCAGTAGTAGTAGTTATAGTAGCAGCCGTAGTAGTAATAGCAATAGCAATAGCTGAAGTAGTAGTAGTATGACAAGTAGTAGTAATAGCTATATTAGTAGTAGCAGTAGCAGAAGTTGTGGTAGTAGTAGAAGTGTTAGTAGCAATAGTAGCCATAGTAGAAAAAGTAGCAGTGGTAGTAGCAATAGTAGTAGTAGTTGTATTCATAGCAGCAGTAGTAGTAGTAGTGGGCATTGGAGTAGTAGTAGTAGTCGTGGTGGCGGTAGTAGTAGTGGTAGTAGTAGTGGTATTCGGAGAAGTAGTAGTACCGGCAGTAGTAGTAGGAGATGTTGAAGTAGCACTAGTAGTAGCAGTAGTAGATGTAGTTGCAATAGCCGTAGTAGTGGTAGTTCTAATAGTATTAGTTGTAGTGGTTCTAATAGTTGATGTAGCAGTAGCAGCAGTAGGAGAAGGAGTAGTAGGGGTAGTTATAGTGGTAGCGGTAGTAGCAACCATTGTAGTAGTAGTTGCAGTACTAGTGGTAGTAGTCATAGTAGTAGCTGTGGAAGTAGTAGCAGTGGTGGTGGTAGTTGTTGTAGTAGTAATAGCAACAGTAGCCATAGTAGCAGTAGTAGCAGTAGTCATAGTTGTAGTTGTAGTAGTAGAAGTAGTAGTTGCAATATAAGTTGTAGTAGTAGCAATTGTTGCTATAGCAACAAAAGTAGCAGCAGCAGTAGTAGAAGTAAGTATAGTAGTGGTAGAAGCAGAAGTTAGCAGTAGTAGTAGTCATAGCAACTGTAGTAGTAGTAGTAGACGTAGCAGTCTAGTAGTAGCAGCACGAGTAGCAGTAGTAGAAGTAGTAGGAGTTGTGGAAGTAGTAGTAGTAGCAATAGTAGAAGTAGTAAAAGTACCAGTAGTAGTAAAAGTCATAGTAGTAGCAATATTAGAAGTAGTAGTAGTTGTTGTTGTTGTAGTTGCAGTTGTAGTAGCAGTAGTAGAAATAGTAGGACAAATAGTAGTAGCCGCATTTTTAGTAGAAGTAGCATCAGCAACAGTAATAGTAGAAGTAGTACTAGCAGTAGCAGTAGCAGTAGTTGCGGTAACAATAGTAGTTGTAGCACTAATAGTAGCAGTAGCAGCAGGAGTATTAGTAGTACAAGTTGTAGTAGCTATAGTTGCTACTGTAGCAACAACAATAGTAGTAGAAGTAGTAGTAGTTGTTGTAGCAATAGCAGCAATAGTTGCAATAGTGGTAGTAGCAACATTAGGAGTAGCTGTAGCAGTAGCACCAGTAGTCATAGCAATCATAGTAGTCGTAATAGTAGTTGTAGCACTAGTAGTAGTAGAAGTAGTAATAGTAGTAGGACTAGTACTAGTAGTAGGAGGAGGAGGAGAAGTAGCAGCAGTAGTAATAGTGGTTGTGGTAGTGGTAGTAGGAGAAGTAGCAGTCGTCATAGTAGTAGTAGCAGTATTAATTGTAGCAGCAGCAGCAGTAGTTGTAGAAGTACTAGTGGTAGTAGAAGTAGTAGTAGTAGTAGTCGTTGTTGTTGTAATAGTGGTAGTAGTAGTCGTGGCAGTTGCAGTAGTAATAGTACTTAGAGTAGTAGTTGTAGTACTAGTAATAGTATAGTAGCAGCAATAATAGTAGTAATAGTAATAGTTGGAGTCCTAGTAGTTGCATAAGCAGTAATAGTGGTAGCAGTAGTAGTAGTCGTAGTAATAGGAGAAGTAGTAGTAGTATTTGTACTTGTAGCAGTAATAGTTGTAGTAGAAGAAGTTGTAGTAGTAGTAGTAGTATTGGAAGAAGTAGTAGTAGTTATAGTTATAGTATTACTATTAGTAGGAGTAGTAGTACAAATAGCAGTAGTAGCAATAGTTATCATTTTTGTAGTAGTAGTTGTTGTTGTTTTTGTTGTAGTAGTAGTGATAGTGGTAGTAGTAGTAGTAGTAGAAGTAGTAGCAGTAGTAGCCATAATAGAAGTAGTAGCAGTAGTAGTAGCCATAATACTAGTTGTCTTCGTAGTAGTAGTAGTACCCATCATAGAAGTGGTGGTAGTTGTAAAAGTTGTAGTCGTAGTGGCAGTAGTAGCAGTCAGAGTAGTAGTAGTAATAGTAGTTGTATCTGTAGTAGTAGCAGCAGCAGTAGTTGAAGGAGTACCTGCAGCAGCTACAGCAGTAGTAGCTGGTGTAGTGGCAGTAGTCACAGTAGTAGCAGTAGTAGTATTAGTAATAGTCATAGTCGTATTAATTGTAGTAATAGTAGTAGCAGTAGTCATAGTAGCAGAAGTAGTAGCAGTATTACGAGTAGTAGTAGTAGTAGTAGTAGTAGTTGTTGTTATTGTTGTAGCAGTAGCAGTAGTTCTAGTTGTAGTAGTACTAGTTGTTGCAGTAGCAGCAGCTGTCATAGCAATAGTAGTTGTTATTGTTGTTGTAATCATAATAGCAGTTGTAGTAGTAGTAGCAGTCATAGTAGTGGTAGCAATAGTAGCCTTTGTTGCACTAATAGTAGTAGTAGCAGTCATAGAGTCATACGAGTAGTAGCAGAAGTAGTAGTAGTAGGAGAATTAGTTGTAGTAGAAGTTGGAGGGGGAGGAGTAGTAGTAGTACTAGTCAAGTTTGTAGCAGTAGTTGCAGTAGTAGCAATAGGAGTAGTGGCAGTAGCAGTTGTAGCAGTAGCCATAGTAGCAGTTATAGTAGTAATAGTGGTAACTATAGTTGTAGAAGTAGCTTTTGTGGCAGTAGTAGTTGTAGTGGGAGCTATATTTGGGGTAGTAGTAGCTGCAGTAGCTATAGTAGTACTAGCTGTACTTACCGTCTTAGCAGTAGCAATAGTAGCAAGTATAGCAGTAGTAGCAGAAGCAGTTGTACTAATAGTAGTAGCAGCAGTAGTAGTAGCAGTATTAGCAATAGCAGCAGTAGCAGCAATAGTAGTAGTAGTAGTGGGATTAGTAGTAGTTGCAGAAGTTGCAATAGTAGCCGTAATGGTAGTCGTAGTAGTAGCTATAGTAGCAGCAATAGTAGTTGTAGTATTAGGAGCAGTAGTAGTACTAGTAGTATTTGGAGTAGTAGCAGTAGAAGAAGTAGTAGTTATAGTTGTACTAGTAACAATAGTAGTAGTAGTAGCAGTAGTAGTTGTAGTATTAGGAGCAGTAGTAGTACTAGTAGTATTTGGAGTAGTAGTAGTAGAAGAAGTAGCAGTTATAGTTGTACTAGTAACAATAGTAGTAGTAGTAGTAGCAGCAGCAGCAGTAGTAGTAGTAGTGGTAGTAGTAGTAGTAGTAGTATTGGTCGTACGAGTAGTAGTAGTAGCAAAAGTAGGAGTAGGCATAGTAGCAGTAGTCGTTGGAGCAGGAGTTGGAATAGTAGTAGTAGTAGCAACAGCAACAGCAACAGTAGCAGTAATAGCAGCAGCAGCAGTAGTAGTTGTAGTAGTAGTAATAATAGTAGACGATGTAGTAGTAGTAATACTAGAAGAAAAAGTAGTAGACGTAGTAATAGTAGTAGGGAAAGTAGTTGAAGTAGAAGTAGTCGTAGCTGTAGTAGTTGTAGTATTAGTAATGGCAACAACTGTAGTAGTAGTAGTAGCGACAATAGTACCAGTAGTAGTAATAGTTGCGGCCACAATAATAGAAGTAGTAGCAGCTGTAGCAGTAGTTGTTGTAGCCGTAGTAACAGAAGAAGTTGTAGAAGTAGTACCGTTAGTAGTACTAGTAGTAATAGTAGTCATAGTAGTTGTAGAAGTAGTTGTAGTAGTCGTAGTAGTAGTAGTAGCCATAGCAGTTGTAGTAGTAAGAGTAGTAGTAGAAGTAGCAAGAGTAGTAGGAGTAGTAGGAGTAGTAATAGTAGTGGTAGCAATAGTTATGTTAGTAGTGATAGTCGTAGTAGTAGTAGTAGTAGTAGTAGTAGTGGCAACAAAAGTAGTAGTAGTAGTAGTTGTTGTTGTTGTTGTTGTTGTAATGGCATAAGCAGTAGTGGCAACAGAAATAGTAGTAGTAGTAGTAGCAGTAGTTGTGGTAGTAGTAGTAGTGGTAGTAATAGTCATAGTAGTAGTAGTCGTAGTTGTAGTAGTAGTCGTAGTTGTAGTAGTAGTAGTGGTTATAGTAGTAGTAGTGGTTATGGTAGTTGTTGTACAATCAGAAGTTGCAGTAGCACTGGTTGTAGTAGTTGCTATAGTAGCAAAATATTTTGTAGTAATAGTAGTAGTTGTATTAGTTATAGGGTGAGTAGCTGGAGTCATAGTATTAGAAGTAGTAGTAGTAGTAGTAGGAAAAGTAGAGTAGTTGTAGTTGTAGTAATAGTTGTAGCAGTAATAGCAGTAGTATAATTAGTAGAAGTAGTTGTTGTTGTTGTACTAGTAGTTATTATTGTTGTTGTTGTTGTAGTATTAGTAGAAGTAATAGCAGAAGTAGCTGTTGCAGCAGTAATAGTAATAATAGTAGTAGTGGTAGAAGATGTAGTAGCGGTAGCAATGGTTATGGTGGTAAGAGTAGTAGTAGTAGCAGTAGTAGCGGTAGTACCAGTATTGGCAGAAGTAGTAGTAGCAGCAGTAGTAGCGACATGATTGTATAATTAGCCGAAGTAGTAGTAGTTGTTGTTGTAGTAGTAAAAGTAGTAATAGTAGTATTAGTTGTGGTTGCAATAGTAGTTGTTGTAGTAGTAGTAATGGTAGCAATAGTAGTAGTAGTAGTAGTAGCAACAGTAGCAGCAGCAGCAGCAGCAGTAGTAACAGCCGTAGTAGCTGCAGTAATAGTTACAGTAGTAGCAGTTGTAGTAGTAGTAGTGGTAGTAGTCCCAGTCGTAGTCACGGTAGTGGTAATAGGAGAGATTATAGTAGTAGCAAAAGTAGCTGCAAAGTAGTAGCAGTATTAGTAGCATCAGTAGTAGCAATAGTAGTAGTGGTAGTAGTAGAAGTAGTAGAAGTTGTTGTAGTAGTAGTTGGAGTAGTAGTAGTAGTAGTAGTAATAGTAGTAGTCACCGTAGCAGTAGTTTTAGAAGTAGTAATAGTAGTAGTGGTAATAGTTATTGTAGTAGTAGTAGCAGTAGCTGCAAAGTAGTAGCAGTATTAGTAGCATCAGTAGTAGCAATAGTAGTAGGGGTAGTAGTAGTAGTTGGAGTAGTAGTAGTAGTAGTTGGAGTATGAGTAGTAATAGTAGTAGTCACCGTAGCAGTAGTTTTAGAAGTAGTAATAGTAGTAGTGGTAATAGTTATTGTAGTAGTAGTAGCAGTAGCTGCAAAAGTAGTTGTAGTAGTAGTGGTAGCAGTGGTAGCCAGAGTAGCCGCAGTGGCAGTTGCAGCAATCATAGCAATAGTAGCAATAATATTAGGAGTTGAAGTAGCTGTAATAGTAGAAGTAGTATTAGTAGTAGTATTAGTAGTAGTAGTAGTAATTGGAGTAGAAGTAGTAGTAGTATCAACAGTTGCGTTAGTAGGTGTAGCAGTAGTAGAAGCAGAAGTAGAAGCAGTAATAATAGTAGTTGGAGAAGTTACAGTAGTAGAAGAACTAGTAGCAGCGATTGTAGTAATATTATTAGTAAGAGCAATAGTAGTTATAGTAGCATTAGTTGTAGAAATTATAGTAGTAGTAGTAGTAGTAGCAGTAATAGTTTTTGTGGTAACAGTTGAGGTAGTAGTAGCAGGAGAACAAGTTGTAATAACGGTAGTCGTAGCTCTGTTAGTAATAGCTACAGTAATTGGAGTAGTTGTAGTAGCAGGAGTAGTAGCAGTAGTAGCTGTACTACTACTAGTAGTTGTTGTAATAGTAGAAGTTGTTGCAGTAGTAGCAGTACTAGTAGTAGTAGTAGTACTAGTATTAGGAGTAGTAGTTGCAGTAGCAGAATTAGTAGTAGTAGTAGTAGCAATCGTAGTAGCAACAGTAGTAGTAGAAATAGTAGAAGTAGTAGAAGTAGTAGTAGTAGTAGCAGAAGTTGGAGTAGCGTAAGAGCAGAAGTAGAAGTAGTAGTAAAAGTAGTTGTAGTGGTAGTTGTAGCAGTACAAGATGGAGTAGGAGTAGAAGTAGTAGGAGCAGTAGTAGGAGTAGGTGTAGTAGTAATAGTATTGGGAGCAGGAGTTTTAGTAGTAGTAGTAGCAGTAGTTGTAGTAGTAGTAGCAGCAGTAGCAACAATAGTAGTAGTAGTATCCGTAGTAGTGGTAGCAGTAGTAGTACTAGTAATAGTAGGCATATTAGCAGTATTAGTAGTAGTTGCAATAGTAGTGCTAGTAGTATTAGTAGTTGTAGTAGTAGTAGAAGTCGTAGTCATAGTAGTACTAGCAGTAGTAGCAGTGGCAGAAGTAGTAGTAGTAATAGCAACAGCAGTAGTAGTAGTAGTAGTAGTAGCGTAAGTAGTAGTAGTAATAGGAGTAGTAGTAGTAATAGTAGTAGCAAAAGTAGTTGCAGTAGCAGTTGTTATTGTAGTAGTAGTAGGAGTAGCAGCAGCAACAACTGTAACAATTGTAGTAGTTGTTATGTCAAGAGTAGGAGTAGTAGTAGTGGTAGTAGTAGTACTAGTAGTAGTACGAGTAGGGGTAGGAGCTGTAGTAGTGGTAATAATAGTAGCAATAGTAGTAGTAGTAGAATTAGTGATAGTAGTAGCAATAGCAGCAGAAGCAACAATAGTATTAGTAGCGGGAGTAGTTGTGGTAGTAGTAGTACTAGTAGTATTGGTGGTGGTAGCAGTAGTAGTAGTAGTAGTAGTAGAAGTAGTACTAGCAATAATAGTAGTAGTAGTAATATAAGTATTAGTAGTAGTAGTAGTAGTACTAGTAGTAATTGTAGTAGTATTAATAATAGTGGTAGTAGGAGTAATAGAAGTTGTAGTAATACTAGCAGTTATAGTATAAGTATTACGAGCAACAGCTGTACAAGTAGTAGTAGTAGTAGTAGTAGTAGTAGTAGTAGTAGTAGTAGTAGTAGTAGTAGTAGTAGTAGCAGTAGTAGTAGTAGTAGTAGTAGTAGTAGTAGTAGTAGGTGTAGTAGTGTTCTTGTTGTTGTTGTAGCAGTAGTTGTTGTTGTAGTAGTTGTAGTAGTAGTAGTAGCTGTAGTACTAGTAATAGTAGTAGTTATTATTGTTGTTGTTGTAGTTGTCGTATTATTCATGGTTGTAGTTGTAGTAGCAATAGTAGTAGTGTTTGTGGAAGTGATAGTAGTAGAACTAGTAGTAGAAGTATTAGGAGTAGTTGTACTACTACTAGTAGTAGTAGTATAGTAGTAGTAGCTGTTGTTGTTATTGTAGTTGTGATAATAGTAGTTGTTGGTGTAGTAGTCGTAGCACTAGTAGTACTAGTTGTTGTTGTGGTAGTAGTAGAAGTAGCAAAAGAAGTAGTAGACGTAGTGTCTATAACAGTAAAGTAGTAGTAGTAGTAGTAATAGAAGAAGTAGTAGGAGCACGCATAGTAGTAGGTTTAGTAGTAGTAGGCGGAGCAACAGGAGTAGTAGTAGTAGTAGTAGAAGTAGCAATAGAAGTAGTAACTGTAGTGTCAGTACGAGTAGAAGTAGTAGTAGTAGCATTGGTGGAAGTAGCAGTAGTGGTGCTTCCAATAGTAGTCGTAGTACGAGTAGTAATAGCAGTAGTAGGTGTAGTTGTAGTAGTAGAACTAGTTGTAACAATAGTAGTAGTAATATTTGTAATAGTAGTAGTAGTAGTCGTAGTATTAGTAGTAACAGGTGTAGTTGTTGTTGTTGTAGTAGTAGTAGTAGTAGTAGAAGTAGTAGTAGTAGTAGTAGTAGTAGTAGAAGAAGTAGTAGTAGTAGTAGTAGTAGTAGTAGCAACAGATGTAGAAGTTGCAATAGTAGTAGTTACAATAGTAGTATTAGTAGTAGAAGTAGTAGTTGTTGTAGCGGTAGTAGTAGAAGTAGTAGAGGTAGTCATAGTTGTAGTCATACTATGTGTATTAGTAGTTGTAGTGGTAGTAGCAGTAGCAGTAGTAGTAGCAGTATTAGTAGCAGGAACATCCATAGCAGTAGAAACAGTAGTAGTTGTTGTTGTCGTTGTAGTCGTATTACTAGTAGTAGTAGTTGTAGTAGTACTTGTAGTAGTTGTAGTAGTAGTAGTTGTTGTTGTTATAGTAGTAGTAGTAGTAGTAGTAGCAGCAGCAGCAGCAGCTATTTTACCAGTAATAGTGGTTGTTATTATTGATGTTGTCGTAGTAGGAGTAGTAGTCGTAACGGTAATAGTTGTGGTAGTAGTAGTTGTCGTAAGGATAATAGTTGTAGTAGTAGTAGCGATAGTAGTAGTAGTAGCATCTGTAGTAGTTGTACCAGCTGTTGCAGTAGGAGTAGTTGTAGTAGTAATATAAGTAGCAGTAGTAATAGCACAAGTAGCAAGAGTAGGAGTAATAGTAGTAGTAGGAGGAGGTGGAGTAGTAGTTGTAGTAGTAGTAGGAGTACGAGTACGAGTGGTAATAAGAGCAGTAGTAGTAGCAGAAGTAGTTGTAGTAGTAGTAATAGTAGTAGTAGTAGTTACAATAGTAGTAGCAGTTATAGTAGTAATTGTAGTAGTAATAGTATGAATAGAAGTAGTAGGATTAGTAGTAGTAGTAGCAGTAGCAGTACTAGTACAAGTTGTAGTAGGAGTATTTGGAGTAGTAGGAGTAGTAGGGGTAGTAGTAGTTGTGGAGGTAGTAGGAGTAGGAGGAGTAGTAGTAGTAGTAGTTCTTGTTGTTGTTGTTGTTGTACTAGAGTAGTAGTTGATGTTGGAGTAGGACAGGGCACAACAGCAGCTATAGTAGTTGTTGTAGTAATAGTACTAGTTGTAGAAGTAGTAGCACTAATAGCATTAATAGCAGTAGTTGTAGTAAAAGTAGGTGTAGCAATAGGAGTAGTAGTAGGAGGAGTAGTAGTTGGAGTAGTTGTAGAAGTAGTAGTAGTACTAGTACTAGTAGTAGTAGTAGTAGTAGTAGTAGTAGTAGTAGTATGAGTAGTAGTAGTTGCTATAGTAGTAGTAGTTGTTATTGTAGTTGGAGTAGGCATAGGATTAGTAGTAGTAGGAGCAGCAACAACAATAGTAGTAGTAGAAATCGGAGTACTAGTCTTTGTGGTTGCATTAACAGTAGTTGTAATAGCTGTAGTAGCAGTGGTAGTTATAGTAAAGGTAGTAGTTGGAGCAATAATAGTGGTAATAATAGTAGGAGTAGGAATAGTAGTAGTAGGAGGAGGAGGAGTAGTAGTAGCAGTAGCAGTAGAAGTATTGGCAGTCGTAGTTGAAGTAGTGGTAGTTGTACAAGTAAGAGTAGTAGTAGCAGTAGTGGCAGTAGCAGTAGTGGTAGTAGCAGTAGTAGTTGGAGTAGTAATGGTAGTAAAAGCAATAGTAGCAATTGTAGTAGGAAACATCACAGTAGTATTTATACCAACAAGTGTAGTAGTAGTAGTAGTATTAGAAACAGTAGTAATAGTTGCAAAAGTAGTAGTAGCAGCAGTACTATTAGTAGTAGTAGTAGTTGTTGTTGTTGTTGTTATTATAGTAGTAGTAGTTGTTGTAGTTGTAGTTTTAGTAGTGCTGTTAGTAGTTGTTGTAGTAGTAGTAGAAGTAGCAAAAGAAGTAGTAGCCGTAGTGTCTGTAACAGTAAAGCAGTAGTAGTAGTAGTAGTGGTAATAGAAGAAGTAGTAGGAGCACTTATAGTAGTAGGTTTAGTAGTAGTAGGCATAGCAGCAGGAGTAGTAGTAGTAGTAGTAGAAGTAGCAATAGAAGTAGTAACTGTAGTGTCAGTAATAGTAGAAGCAGTAGTAGTAGCATTAGTAGCAGTAGTGGTGCTTGAAATAGTAGTCATAGTAGCAGTAGTAATAGCAGTAGTAGGTGTAGTAGTAGTAGTAGTAGTACCAGTAGTAGTACTAATAATAGTAGTAGAACTAGTTATAGCAATAGCAGTAGTAATATTTGTAATACTAGTAGTAGTAGTCGTAGTATTAGCAGTAATAGGTGTAGTTGTTGTTGTAGTTGTTGTTGTTGTTGTAGTAGTAGTAGTAGTAGTAGTAGTAGTAGCAACAGATGTAGAAGTAGCAATAGTAGTAGTTGCAATAGTAGTAGTCATATTAGTAATAGTAGTAGTTGTTGTTATAGTAGTAGAAGTAGTAGAGGTAGTTGTAGTAGTAGTCGTACTAGGTGTAGTAGTAGTTGTAGTGGTGGTAGTAGTAGCAGTAGCAGTAGTAGTAGCAGTAGCAGTAGCAGTATCAGTAGCAGGAACATCCGTAGCAGTAGCAGCAGCAGTAGTTGTTGTTGTCGTTGTAGTCGTAGTACTAGTAGTAGTAGTGGTAGTACTACTTGTAGTAGTCGCAGTAGTAGTAGTAGTAGTTGTTATAGTAGTAGTAGTAGTAGTAGTAGTAGTAATAGTAGCTATAGTAGTAGCAGCAGCAGTAGCTATTATACCAGTAGTAGTGGTTGTTGTTATTGATGTTGTTATTGTAGTAGTTGTAGTAGTAATGGTAGTAGTAAAAGCATGAGTAGTAGTATTGTTTGCAGTAGAAACTGTAGTAGAACTTGTAGTAGTATTAGTAGAAGTAGTAGTACTAGTAGCAGTAGTGGAAGTAGTAATACTAGCAAGATTGGTAGTAGCTATAGTGGCAGTAGTAGTTATTCTAAGAGTAGTAGTAGTTGTTGTTGTAGTATTAGTATTACTTGTAGTAATAGTACCGAAACTAGTAGTTGTAACAGTAGTACTAGTAGTAATAGTAGTAGTAGTAGTATTACTTATAGTAGTGGTTGTTGTTGTACGAGTAGTAGTAGTAGTGGTTGTAGAGGTAGTAGAAGTAATAGTAGTAGTAGTAGTCAAGCAGTAGTAGTAGTAGTCAAGCAGTAGCCATTGGAGCAGTAGTAGTTGTTGTTGTAGCAGTAGAAGGAGTATTGGTAGTAGTAATAGTAGCAGTTGCGTGAGAAGTAGTAGTTCTAGCAGAAGTAGTTGGGGTAGTAGTAGTGTAGTAGTAGTTGCAGTAGTATTAGTAGTAGAGGTTGTACTAGTAGTAGTAGGGGTAGTAGTAGTATTAGTAGTAGTAATAGTTGTTGGTATTATTCTACTAGTAGTAGTTGTAGTAGTAATAGTAATAGTAGTAGTAGTAGCAATAGTAGTGGTCGCAGTACTAGTAGTAGTAGTAGTAGCAGTTGTTGTAGTAGTAGTAGTTGTCATAGTAAAAGTCGTAGCAATAGTAGCAGTAGTATTAGTTGTAGTGGCAGTAGTAGAATTAGTAGTGGTGGTGATGGTGGTGGTGGTAGTAGTAGAAGTAATAGGAGTAGCAGTAGCAGCTGTAGTTGTAGTTGTTGTTGTAGTAGTAGTAGTGTTGGTTCTAGTAATAGTTGTAGTTTTGGTTGCAGTAATAGTAGTGGTAGTAGTGGTAGTAGTAGTGGTAATAGTAGTAGTAGTAGTAGTAGTAGTAATAGTAGTAGTAGTAGTAGTAGTAGTAGTGGTGGTCGTCGTCGTCGGCGATTCTTCCTGCGTCCGCCATCGTGGGCGTATGTTGTCGTGTCTAAGGTGTCAGTAGTCGCAGTAACTCGGAGTGTCGTGGTAGTTTTTCGGCACTCGCCATCAGCAGGCATACGCGTCGTCGTTGATTTGTGTTTGTAGTAGGTAGTGAGTAGTAGTAGTCATAGTAGTAAGAAGTAGTAGTAATAGTAGTAGAGTATTTGGAGCAGTAGGTAAGGGGTCATAGTAGTAATTCATAGTAGTGTAGTAGTAGTAGGAAAAAAAAGAAAACAAAAAAGAAACAAGAGAAAAATGAGGGAGGAAGGAGGATGGAGGAGTAAGTAGTAGTCGTGGTAGTAGTCGTCGTTATTGTTTGTTGTTGTTCTGTTGTTTGTCGCAATACTAGTAGTTGTTTCGGGTAGTAGTGGTAGCAGGCGTAGTCATAGTATTGCTAGTAGTAGTAGTTGTTGTTGTAGTAAGTATGTAGCAGTAGTTGTGGTGTAGTATAGTGGTGGTAGAGGAGTAGTAGCAAAAGATTGGCAGTAGTGAGAGGTGGGTATTGTTGTGGGAGTAGTAGGAGTTAAACAGTAGAAGTAGTTGTGCAGAGTCAATAGTAGTAGTAGTAGTTTGGAGTATAGTTTTGTAGCAGTAGTAGTTGTAGTAGTATTAGCAGTAGTAGTAGTTGTTGTTTTTATTGTATTAGAAATAGCAGTTGTGGTAGCAGTAATAGTGGTAGTAGTAGTTATAGTAGGATTAGTAGTAGTAGTAGTAGTAGTGGTAGTAGTTGTTGTTGTTGTAGTAGTAGTCATAGTAGCAGTAGTAGCTTGAGTGGTAATAATATCAGTGGTGGAAATGGTAGTAGTATCCATACCAAGAGCTGCAGTAGCAGTAGTAGTAGAAGCAATATTAGTACTAGTAGGACGATTCGCAGTAGTTGCAAGAGTAGTAGTTGTAGTAGTTGAAGTAGTAGTGGTGGTGGTGGTGGTGGTGGTGGTAGTAGTAGTAGTATTAGCAGTGGTAGTAGAGTAGCAGCAGCAGTAGTAGTAGTAATAGTAGTAGTAGTAGTAGTAGAAGAATTACGAGTAGTAGTAGTTGTTGTTGTTGTAGCCATGGTAGTAGTAATTGTAGTAGGAGTGGTAGTATTAGTAGTAGTCGTAGAAGTACTAGTTGTAGTCGTATCCGTTGTTGTAGTTGTGGAAGTAGTAATAGTAGTACGAGTAGTAGTAGTCATTGTAGGAGTTGCAGTAGCAGCAGTTGTGGATGTTGTTGTAGCAGTTGTAATTTTAGTCAAAGCAGTATTTGTAGCAGCATTAGTAGTACTAGTAGTAGTGGTAGTTCTCGTAGCAGTAGTTGAACTTGTTCTAGTGGTAGAAGTGGTATTACTAGTTACTAGTAGCACAAGTCATAGTTGTTGTTGTACTAGTAGTTGTAGTAGTAGTAATTGGAGTTGGGGTAGGAGTCGGGCTAGTCGTAGAAGTAGTTGTAGCGGAAGTAGTAGTAGTAGGAGTGGTAGTGGTAGTAATAGAGTAGTAGTAGCAGTAGTGGTAGTAGAAGGAGTAGTAGCTATAGCATTAGTAATAGTAGTAGTAGTAGTAGTAATAGTAATAGTAGTAGTAGCAGTAATAATAGCATTAGTAATAATAGTAGTAGTAGTAGTAGTTGTAGTAGTAGTAGTAGTAGTAGCAGTAGTAGCAGCAGCTATGGCAGTAGCCCTATTAGTAGAAATAGGTGTAGTAGTAGTATTAGTTGCAGTATTAGCAACAAAAGTTGTGGTAGTAGTAGAAGTAGTAGTAGTAGTAGTCATAGTAGTTGTAGTTGTTGTTGTAGCACCAGTTGTAGTTGTAGAAGTAGTAGTAGGAGTTGTACTAACAGTTGGAATGGGAGTAGTTGTAGTAGTAGTAGTGGTGGTAGGAATAGTTGTAGTAGCGGTAGGAATAGTTGTGGTGGTAGTAGTACTAGTGGAATCTGTAGTAGTAGTAGTTGTAGTAGTAGTAGTAGGAGCTGTAGTCGTAGTAGAATTAGTAGTAGTAATAGTAAAAGTAGTAGTATCAGTAACAGTAGTAGTAGTGGGAGTAGTAGTAGTAGAAGTAGTAATAAAAGTACTAGTAGTAGTGGGAGTAGTAGTAGTAGAAGTAGTAGTAAAAGTACTAGTAGTAGTAGCAGTAGTAGTATAAGTACTAGTAGTAGTAGTAGCAGCAGCATTAGTAGTAGTAGTAGTAGTAATAGTAGTAGTAGTAGCAGTTGTAGAAGTACGAATAGTAGTTGTTGTTGTTGTTGTAGTTGTGGTAGTAGTAATTATAGTAGGAGTGGTAGTTGTAGTAGTAGTAGTAGAGTACTAGTTATAGTAGTTGTTGTTGTTGTTGTAGTCATGGAAGTAATAATAGTAGTAGGAGGAGTAGTAGTAGTTGTGGGAGTTGCAGTAGCAGCTGTTGTGGATGTTGTTGTAGCAGTCGTAGTAGTAGTCAGAGCAGTATCTGTAGCAGCATTAGTGGTAGTAGTAGTGGTAGTACTCGTAGCAATAGTTGAAGTAGTTGTAGTGGTAGAGGTGGTATTAATAGTTATTATCATAGTAGCAGTATAAGTCATAGTTGTTGCAGTACTTGTAGTAGTAGTAGTAGTAATAGTTGTCAGGGTAGGAGTCGGGGTAGTCGTAAGAGCTGTTGTAGTGGTAGTGGTGGTAATAGGAGTAGTAGTGGTAGTAATACGAGTAGTAGTAGTAGCAGTAGCAGTAGTAGTAGGCGTAGTAGCTGTAGCATTAGTAATAGTAGTAGTAGTAGTAGTAGTATTAGTAGCATTAGTAATAGTAGTAGTAGCATTAGTAGTAGTAGTAGTGGTAGTAGTAGTAGTAGTAGTAATAGTAGTAGTAGTAGTAGTAGCAGTAGTAGTAGGAGCAGCAACAGTAGCAGCAGCGGAAGTGGTAGTAGTCCTATTAGTAGTAATAGGTGTAGCGGTAGTAGTTGTTGTAGTAGTAGCAACAATAGTTGTTGTAGTAGTAGCAGTGGTAGTATTTATAGTTGCAGCGGTGGTAGTGGTAGTAGTAGTAGTAGTAGTCATAATAGTTGTGGTAGTTATTGTTATGGAAATAGTTGTAGTTGTAGAAGTACTAGTAGGAATTGTAGTAATAGTTGGAATGGGAGTAGGAGTTGTAGTTGTAGTAGGAGTCGTAGAAGTATTAGTAGTAGAAGTACTAGAAGTAGTGCAAGTAGTAGTAGTAGCGGTAGAGGTAGTTGTCATGGTCGTAGTACTAGTGGAATCAGAAGTAGTAATAGTAGTAGTAGTAGTAGTAGTAGTAGTAGTAGTAGTAGTAGTAGTAGTAGTAGTAGTAGTAGTAGTAGTAGTAGTAGTAGTAGTAGGAGCTGTAGTAGTAGTAGTAGAAGTAGTTGTTGTAGTAGTAGTAGTAATAGTAACAGTAGTGGTTGTAATAATAATAGTAGTAGTAGTAGTAGTAGTAGTAGTAATAGTAATATTAGTATTTGTTGTACATGTATTACGAGCAGCAGCAGCATCAGCAACAATAGTAGCAGTCGTAGTAGTTGAAGCAATAGTAGTAGTAGTAGTAGGTAGTAGTCATAGGAGTAGTAGTTGTAGTTGTCCTAGTCATAGTAGTATTAATGGCAGTTTTAGTTGTTGTTGTTGTTGTTGTAGAAGTAGCTGTAGTTGTACGAGTCGTAGTAGTAGTAATAGTAGTTATTATTGTTGCAGTAGTTGTGGTAGTCATAGTAGTAGTAGTAGCAGACGTGGTAATAGTATTAGTAGTAGTAGTAGTAGTAGCAGTCTTACTAGTAGTAGTAGCAATAGTAGTAGTAGTTGTTGTTGTAGTCGTACTAGTAGTAGTTGGGGTAATAGTACTCATAGTAGATGTAGGAGCAGCAGAAGTAATAGCAGCCGTAGTAGTAGTAACAGCAGTAATAGTAGTATTAGGAGTAATAGTAGGAAAAGCAGTAGTAATAGTAGTTGTAGTAGAAGTAGCAGTAGAAGTTGGTGTAGTAGTAGTAGTAATAGTAGTTGTAGTATAAGTAGCAATAGGAGTAATAGTAGTAGTACTAGTAGTGGCAGTAGTAGCAACAGTAGAAGTGGTAATAGTAGTAGTAGTAGTTGTAATAGTAGCAATAGGAGTAGTAGCTAAATAAGTAGCAGTGGTTGTGGTAGTAGTAGCAGTTGTTAAACTCATAGTAGTAGTCGCAGTAATGCTAATAATAATAGTAGTAGTAATAATTGCAATAGGAGTAGGAGTAGTGGTTGTAGTAGTAGTAATAGTGGTAGTTGTAGTAGGAGTATCAGGAATAGTAGTTGTAGTAGTAATTGTAGTAGTCATAGTACTTGTAGTTGTAGTAGCAGCAACAGCAGCAGCAGCAAGAGTAGCAGCAAGAGCAGCAGCAGCAGTAGTAGTAATAGCAGTAGGAGTACTAGTTGTAGTAGCAATAGTAGCAGTAGAAGTAGTAGAGGTACTTGTAGTAGAAATAGTAATAGCTGTGGCAGTAGTTGTAGTAGCAGTAGTAGCAGCAAAAGTAGTAGAAGTAGTTGTCATAGAAGTAGTAGTAGTTGTGGTTGTAGTAGTAGTAGTCAAAGTAGTGGTGGTAGCAATAGACGTAATTGTAGAAGTAGTGGTAGTAGCGACAGTAGTATTAGTAGCAGGAATAGTAGTACCCGTTGGAGTTGAAGTAGGAGGACGAGTCATAGTAGTATAAGTTGTAGTTCTAGTAGTAGTAGTAGTAGTAGTAGTAATAGTAGTAGTATTAGTAGTAGTAGTAGTAGTAGTAGTAGTAGTAGTAGTAGTAGTAGTAGTAGTAGTAGTAGTAGTAGTAGTAGTAGTAGTAGTAGTAGTAGTAGTAGTAGAAGTAGGAGTACTAGTTGTAGTAGCAGTAGTAGCAGTAGAAGTAGTAGTATTTGTGGTAGTAGTAGTAGTTGTTAGAGTAGTGCTTATAGCTATCGGAGTAATTGCAGAAGTAGTGGTAGTAGTTCTTGTAGTATTAGTAGTAGGAATAGTAGTACCTGTTGGAGTTGAAGTAGTGCTTGTAGCATAGTTGTAGTAGTAGTGTATTAGTGTAAGGAGTGGCAGTAGTAGTAAAGGTTGTAGCAGTACCGGTGGTAGTTGTGGCAGTAGTAGTATTAGCAGGCGAAGCAATTGTAGTCATATTAGTAGTAGTAGCAGGAGTAGTAGTACTAGTAGAAGTTATTGTAGTTGTCGTAGCAGTAGTAGTAGCAGCAGAAGTAGCAGTTGTTGTAGTTGAAGTAGTAGCAATAGCAGTAGTTTTAGTAGCTAAAGTAGTAGGTGTAGTCGTTAGTGTATGAGTGGTAGTAACAGCATAATACTTCTACTACTAGTAGTAGTAGTAGCAGTAGTAGGAGGTGGCAGAGGAGAAGGAAGAGTGGTAGTAGTAGTAGTATTAATAGTAACAGCAGTAGCAGTAGTAACTGAAGTACTAGTAGTAGTAGTAGTAGTAGTAGTAGCAGTAGTAGTCATCGTCATGTTAGTAATAGTAGTAGAAGTAGTAGTAGTAGTACGAGAAGTTGTAGCAGCAGCAGCAACAACAGTAGTTGTTGTTGTAGTGGTAGCAGTAGTGGCAGTAGTAGCATTTGCTGTTGCTGTATTGGTAGTAGTAGTAGTAGAAGTAGTAGAAGTAGTTGTCGTAGTAGTAGTACAAGTAGTAGTAGTCGTAGCAATAGGAGAAGGTGTAGTAGTAGGGGTCGTAGCGGGAGCAGTAGTAGCAGTAGTAGGGGTAGTTGTATTAATAGTAGTAGTTGTAGGAGGAGGAGTAGTTGGAGTAACAATAGTAGTACTAGTAGTAGTAGCAGGATTAGTAGAAGTAGTAGTAGTAGTCAAAGTAGTAGCAGTTGTACAAGCAATAGTATTAGTAGCAGTGGTGGCAATAGCAATAGTGGTAGTTGCAGTAGCAGTAGTCGTAGTAGTAGTAAGACAAGTAGAAGCAGTAGTAGCAATAGTATTAGCAATCGTAGCAGTAGTATTTGTCATAATAGGCATAGTATTAGTAGTAGTAGTAGTAGCAACAACAATACTAGTACTAGTAGTGGTAGTAATAGTCACAAAAGAAGTAGTAGTAGTAGTAGTAGTAGGAGTAGCAGCAGTAGTAGTAGTAGTAGTAGCAGCAGCCGCAGCAGCAGCAGTAGTAGTAATAGTAGTAAGAGTAGTTGTTGTTGTTGTAGTTGTAGTTGTCGTAGTAGTAGTAGTAGTACTAGTAGTACTAGTAGTAGTAGTAGTAGTAGAAGTACTAGTAGCAGTAACAGTCATAATAATAGAAGTAGTGTAGTAGTGGTAGTAGGAGTAGTACGAGTTGGAGCCATAGCATTAGCAACAGTAGTAGTTGTTGTAGTAGTAGTAGAAGTACAAGTCGCAATCATAGCATCAGCCGCAGTAGTAGTTGTTACAGTAGTAGTAATAGTGACAATACTAGCAGCAGCAGTAGTAGTAGTAGTAGTTGTAGTAGCAGTAGTAGAAGTTGTTGTAGTGGTAGTTGTGGTAGTGGTAGTACAAGTAGTAGTCATTGTTATTTTACTAGTAGTAGTAGTCGCTGTAATTGGAGTTGGCATAGGATTAGGGGTAGGAGTAGGAGCAGGGGTAGTAGTAGTCACAATTGCCGTAGGAGTAGTAGGAGTTGTTGTAGTTGTAGTAGCAGTAATCAAAGTTGCAAAGGAAGTAGTAGTAGTTGTAGCAGTAATAGTAGAAGTACTAGTAGTAATAGGAGAAGTAGTAGTAGTAGTAGCAATAGTGGTAATAGCAGTAGAGGTAGTTGCAATAGTAGTAGCAATAGAGGTAGTTGCAATAGTAGTAGTAGTAGCAGTAGTAATAGTAGTATTAGGAGGAGGAGTAGTAGTAATAATTGTAGTAGTCAAAGTAGTTGAACAATAGTAGAAGTTGCAGTAGTAGTAGTAGTAATAGTAGTAGTAGTTGTTGTAGTAGTAGTTGTAGCAGAAGTGGTAGCTGTAGTAGTAGCTGTAGTAGTAGTTGTAGTAGTGTTGGTAGTAGTAGTAGTAGTTGCCGTATTAGTAGGAGAAGTAGTAGTAGTTTTAGCATTGGAAGGAGAAGTAGTAGCAGCAGTTATACTAGTAATAGAAGTAGTAGTAGTAATAGTAGTAGTAGCAGTAGCAAAAGAGTAGTAGTAGTAGTCATTATAATAATTGAAGTAGTAATAGTAGTCATAGTAGAATAAGAAGAAGTAGTAGTAGTAGCAGTAGTAGTAGCAGGAATAGGTGTTGGAGTAGGAGTAGTAGTCGGAGTACTAGTAGTAGTAGTAGTAACAGCAGCATCAGCAGTTGTGTTGTTGTTGTAGTTACAGTAGTAGTAGTGGCAGTAGCAGAAATAGCAGTAGTTGTCGTCGGAGGAGTATTAGTAGTAGTAGTAGGAGTATTAGCAATAGTAGTTGTGGTAGTTTCAATGGGAGTTGGAGTAGTAGTAGGTGCAATAGTAGAAGTAGTAGTGGTAGTCATAGTAGTAATAGTTATAGGAGTAGAAGCAGAAGTAGTTGTAGTAGCAGTGGTAGTTGTAGCAATAGTATTATTAGTAATAATAGATGTTGTAGTGATTGTAATTGTAGAAGTTGTGGCAATAGTAGAAGCAATAGCAGTAGTAGTAGTAGTGGACGTCGTAGTAGAATTAGTAGTAGTAGTGGTAGTAGTTGTTGTCGTCGAAGGAATAGAAGTAGTAGTTGTGGCAGTAATGGGAGTAGTAGTGACAGTAGTGGTAGTAGCAGTAGCAGCAGTTGTACAACCTATAGTGGTAGTTGTAGGAGATGGAGTTGGAGTAGGAGTAGTAGGAGGAGGAGTAGTAGTAGTAGTCGTAGCAGTAGCAGAAGTAGCTATAGTAGAAGTAGCAATAGTTGTAGTAGTGGCATTAGTATTAGTAGTAGTTGTTATTGTTGTTTGGCAGTTAGAGTCGAAATAGTAGCTGTGGTGGTGCTAGTAGTAGTAGTAGTACTAGTAGCGGTAGTAGTAGCGGTTGTAGCAGTATTAGTAGTAGTAGCAGTATTAGTAGTACCAGAAGTAATAGTATTAGAAATAGTAGTTGTAGTGGCTCTACTAGTAGTAGTATTAGTAGCGATAGGAGTTATGGTAGTAGTTGTAGTAGTAGTTGTTGTAGTAGCTGTAGTACTAATAGTAGTTATAGTAATTATTGTAGGAGTAGTAGTAGTGCTATTAGTAGATGTAGTAGTATTGTAGTAGTAGTAGCAGTAGCATCAGCAGTAGCAATAGTAGTAGTAGTAGTAGTCGTACTTGTTGTTGTTGTTGTAGTAGCAGTAGCAGCAGCAACAACAGTAGTGTTACTATTAGTAGTAGTAGTAGTAGTAGGAGTAGTAGTAGGAGTAGTAGTAGTAGGAGTAGTTGTAGCAGTAGCAGCAGTTGTAGTAGTATTATTAATAATAGTAGTAGTAGTAGGAGTAGTAGTTTTAGAGGTAGTTTTACAAGTAGTAGTAATAGTAGGAGTAGCACTAGTACTAGTAATAGTTGTAGTAGCAACTGTAGGAGTAGTAGTAGTAGTAAACATAGTAGTAGTAGTAGTAGTAGTAGTAGCAGCAATAGTAGTAGTGTCATAGAAGTAGTAGCTGCAGGATTAGTGGTAGTAGTAGTAGTAATAGTTGTAGTAGTAGCAGCAGAAGTAGTAGTAGTAGTATGAGGAGGAGGAGGAGGAGTAGTAGTATTAGTAGTAATAGATGTTGTAGTAATAGTGGTCGTAATTGTAGTAGCAGTAGTAGTAGTAGTAGTAATAGTAGTCATAATTGTTGTAGTAGTAGTAGTCGCATTAGTAGTAATAAGTGTAGTAGTAATAGTAGTAGTAGTAGTAGTAGCTACAGCAGTAGTAGTAGTAGGAGCAGTGGTAGTAGTTGGAGTAGTGGTAGAAGTAGTAGTAGTAGTAGTCTTAGTAGTAGTTATAGTTATTGTTCTAGTAGTAGTTGTAGTAATACTAGTAGTACTATTAGTAGCAGTAGTAATAGTAGAATTTGTAGCAGTAGTGGTAGTAGGAGGAGGAGGAAGAAGAGGAGGTAGTAGTAGTAGGAGTACGATAAGTAGTAGCAGAAGTAGTCGTAGTAGTTGCAGTTGTAGTAGTAGTTTTTGAAGTAGTTGTAGTAGTGGTAGTATTAATAGTAGTAGGAGTTGTAGTATGCACAATAGGAGTAGTTATTGGTGTTGTAGTAGTGCTAATAACAATAGTTGTTGTTGTAGTGTTGTAGTAGCAGAAGCAGTAGTAGTAGCTACTGATGTAGTAGTGTTAATTGCAGCAGCAGCCGTAGTAGTAGTAGGAGTAGTTATTTCTGAAGTAGTCTTAGAAGTTGTAGTAATAGTAAGAGTGCCAGTAGAACTATTAATAGTAGTAGTCGTAGTCGTAGTAGTGGTGGTGGGGGTAGTAGCGGCAGCAGCTGTAGCAGTCGTAGTAGTGTCATACCCTAGCAGTAGAAGGAGTAGTAGTCGTAGTGGTGATAGTTGTAGTAGTGGTAGCAGTAGTAGTAGCAGCAGATGCTGTAGTTGTAGCAGTAGTATTAGTAGTAATATATGTTGTAGTAGTAGTACTAGAGTAGTAGCAGCAGTAGTAGTAGTAGTAGTATTAGTAGTCATAGTAGTGTAGTAGTTGTTGTATTAGTAGTAATAGGTGTAGTAGTAATAGTAGTAGTAGTAGTAGCAACAGTAGAAGTAGTAGCAACAGTGGTAGTAGTTGGAGTAGTAGTAGTAGTAGTAGTAGTAGTAGTAGTAGTAGTAGTAGTAGTAGTAGTAGTAGTAGTAGTAGTAGTAGTAGTCATAGTCATAGTAGTCATAATAGTAGTAGTAGTTATTGTTGTAGTAGTTGTTGTAGTAGTAGTAGTGGTGGTGGTAGTATTAATACGATTAGTAGTAGTAGTAGTTAAAGTCGCACCAGGAGTAGTAGCAGCAGTAGTAGTAGTAGTGGCAGTGGTAGTAGTAATAGTAGTAGGAGTAGTAGTAATAGTTGAAATAGTAGTAGCTATTTGAGTGTAGTCGTAGCTATAGCAGTAGCCGCAGAAGTAGTAGTAGTAGGTGTTGTTGTAGTAGTAGTAGTAGTAGCAGTAGTTGTATCCATAGTAGTAGTAGTTGTTGTTGTAGTCATAGCCGTAGTAGTAGCAAGAGTAGTAGTAGTAGTTATAGTGGTATTAGTAGAAGTAGTAGTAGCGGCAGTAGTTGTAGTCTTAATAGTAGTAATAGTTGGAGTTGTAGTGGTAGTAGCAGTGGGAGTAGTAGCAGGAGTAGTACTAATAGTAGTTGTTCTACCAGTAGTAGCAGTAACACGAGTAGTAGTAGTAGTAATTCTAGTAGCTGAAGCAGTAGTAGTTGTAGTTTTAGGAGTAGGACTTGGTATATGAGTAGTACTGGTAGCAGTAGTGGTATTACTTGTAGTAATAGTAGTGGTAGTAGTAGTAGTAATAGTAGTAGTAGTTGTTGTTGCAGTAGTAGTAGTAGAAGTGCTAGCCATAGTAGTTGCAGTAGTAGTAGTAGTCTTAGTAATTGTAGTAGCAATTGTTGTTATCGTAGAACCAAGGGTTGCAGTATCAGCAGCAGCAGCATTTGTTGTTGTTGTTGTAGTAGCAGCAATAGTTATTGAAGTAGTAGTAGTATGAGGTGTAGGAGTAGTAATAGTTATTGTAGAAGGTGTAGTAGTAGTTGTTGTAGTTGTAGTAGCAGTAGTACTAGTACTAGTAGTAGCAGTACTAGTAGTTGTAGAAGTACTAGAAGTTGTAGTAGTAGAAGTAGTAGTAGTAGTAGTAGTAGTAGTAGTAGTAGTAGTAGTAGTAGTAGTAGTAGTAGTAGTAGTAGTAGTAGTAGTAGTAGTAGTAGTAGTAGTAGTAGTAGCAGAAGTAGTGGTACTAGCATTAGTAGCAGTAGTAGTATTGGTATTAGTCGTAGTAGTAGTAGTAGTAGTAGTGGTGGTGGTAGTAGTAGTAGTTGTTGTTGTAGAAGTAGTAGTAATAGTTGTAGTAGCAGTCGTACTAGTAATAGTAGTAGTAATAGTAGTAGTAGTAGCAGTTGTTGTCGTAGTAGTAGTAGTAGTAATAGTAACATTAGTAGTAATTGTAGTACTCATTGCTGTAGAAGTAGTTGTTGGAGTTGGACTAGGTGTAGGTGTAGTAGTAGTTGTTGTTGTACTAGCTGTAGCATGAGCAGGAGTAATAGTAGGAGTAGGAGCAGCTGTAGTTGGTGTAGGAGAAGTCGTGCTAGTGGCTGGAGCAGAGTAATAGTAATGGTAGTAGTTGTAGCAGTATTAATAGTAGTAGTTGTGTAGTAGTACCAGTTATAGTAGCAGCAGCAGTAGTAGTTGGTGTAGCAGTAGCATTAGTACTAGTAGCAATAGTATTAGTAGTTATAGTAGTAGTAGTAGGCGGAGGAGGAGGAGGAGGAGGAGGAGGAGGAGGAATAATTGTAGTAGTAGTATTAATAATGGTAGTAGTTGTAGTAGTAGCGATGGTTGTTGTAGTAGTAGTTGGAGGAGGACGAGGAGGAGGAGGAGCAGTAGTAGTCGTAGTAGTAGTAGTAATAGTAGTAATAGTAGTAGTATTAGTAGTAGTAAGAGGAGTAGTAGTAGTAGTAGGAGTTGTATTAGTAGTAGGAGCAGCAGTAGTAGTAGCAGTCGTAGGAGTAGTAGCAGTATTAGTAATAGGAATAGTAGTAGTTGTTGGAGTAGTAATAGTGCTAATAGTGGTAGTTGTAGAAGTAGTGTAGTACTAGTAGCAATAGTAGTAGTAGTAGAGATAGTAGTAATAGTAGTTGTTGCAGTTGTCAGAGTAGTAGTAGTAGCAGGAGTAGTAGTTGTTGTTGTTGTAGTCGTACTAGTAGTAGTGGCAGTAGTAGTAGTGGTAGTAGCCATTATCTTGGTAGTAGGAGTTGTAGTAGTAGTATTTGAGTTGGTAGTAGGAGTTGCAGTAGTAGAAGTGGTAGTAGTTGTAGTATTAGTAGTACTCATACAAGTAGTAATCGTAGTCGCAGGAGTAGTACTAGGAGTAGTTTTAGGATTTGGAGTTTGAGTAGGTGTAGTAGTAGTAGTACCAGTAGGAGGAGGAGGAGGAGGAGGAGTAGTAGTAGTAGTAGTAGTAGTTATGTTTCTAGTAGTATTAGTAGTAGTTTGAGGTGGAGGAGTAGTAGTACCAGTAGTAGTAGTTATATTTGTAGTAGTATTAGTAGTAGTTGGAGGTGGAGTAGTAGTACCAGTAGTAGTCATTGTAGTAGAAGTGGTAGTAGTAATAGTAGTAGTATTAGTAGTTGTTGCAGCAGTAATTATAGTAGGAGTGGTAGTAGTAGCTGCAAGAGTAAAAATAGTAGTAGTAGGAGTAGTTGTAGTAGTAGAAGTAGTAGTAGTCATAGTAGTAGAAGTAGTAGGAGCAGTAATAGTAGTTGTAGCAGTTCGAGTAGTAGCAGTATTATTTGGTGTAATAGTAGCAGTATTGTTAGTAGTAATAATTGTAGCGATACGAGTTGTTGTGGTACTAGTGGAAGTAGTTCTACTAGTAGTGTAGTGGCAGTAGCGGAAGCTGTAGGAGTAGTAGCAGTTGTGGTCGGAGTAGTAACCATAGTACTAGTTGTAGCAAGATTCGCAATAGTTGTAGTAGTATTAGTGGGAGCAGTAGTAGCTAGAGTAGTAGTAGGAGTAGGGTATAGTAGTAATAGTAGTAGTAGTACTAATAGTAGTAGTAGTAGTATTAGTAGTTGTAGCAGTAGTAGCTAGAGTAGTAGTAGGAGTAGGGTCATAGTAGTAATAGTAGTGGTAGTAGCAGTAGTGTAGAGTGGTAGTAGTAGTAGAAGTTGTAATAGTAGTAGTAGAAAGTAGTTGTAGTAGTAGTAGTAGTAGAAGTAGTACTAGTGGTAGTAGTAGTGGTAGAAGTAGTAGTAGTAGTAGAAAGTTTGTAGTAGTATTAGTAGAAGTAGTAGTAGTAGTAGCTATAGTAGTAGTAGTATTAGTAGTTGTATTAGTTGTTGTAGTAGTAGTAGTCATAGTAGTAGTAGTAGTAGTAGTAGTAGTAGTAGTAGAAGTTGTAGTAGCAGTAGTTGCAGGACTAGTAGTAGTAGTAGTAGTAGTAGTAGTAATCGTAGTAGTAGTAGTGGTAGTAGTAGTAGTTGTTGCTGTAGTAGTAGTTGTAATTGTTCTAGTAGTACTACTTGTTGTAGTAATAAAAGTAGTAGTAGTAGTAGTAGCAGCAGTAGTAGTAGTAGTTATAATTGTAGTAGTAGTAGCAATAGTAATAGTTATATTAGTTGTAGTAGTAGTAGTAGTAGTAGTAGTAGTAGTAGTAGTAGCTGAAGAAGTAGCAGTAGGAGCACGAGTTGGAGCAGCAGTAGTTGTAAGAGTAGGAGTAGTAGTAGTAGTAGCAGGAGCAAGAGTTGAAGTAGTAGTAGTTGTTGTTATTGTTGTTGTTGTCGTTGTAGTAGTAGTATTAGTATTTGTATTTGTAGTAGTGGTAGTTGTATGAGCAGGAGTTGAAGTAGGAGTAGTTCTAGGCATCGTAGTTGTTGTAGTTGTGATAGTAGTAGTAGTAGGAGTTGGTGTCAGAGTATTAGTGGAAGACTAGTAGTAGTTGTTGTAGCAACTACAGCAGATGCAGTAGTACTTGTAGTAGTAGTCAACGTAGTAGCAGTAGTAGTAATAGGAGTAGTAGTGGAATCAGTAGCAACAATAATAATTGTAGTAGTAGTATTGTAGTAATAAAAGCAGCAATCGTAGTAGGAGCAGTAGTAGTTGTAGTTTTAGTGGTAGTTGTAGTAGTAGCTGTAGTATTCGGAGTACTGATTGGAGTTGTGGTTGGAGTAGGAGTATTCATAGGAGTTGTGGTCATAGTAGTAGTACTAGTAGGAGTAGTAATAGTAGCAGTAGTAGGAGTACGAGTTGTTTTAGTTGTCGTATGAATAGGAGGAGTAGCTGTAGTAGTATTTGGAGTCAGAGTACAAGTGGTAATAAGAGTAGTAGTAGTTGTAATAGTAGTCATAGTACTTGTAATAGTAGTATTAGTAGTAGTAGCTGCAGTAGTAGTTCTTGCAGTAGTAGCAGTTGCAGTAGCAGTAAAAGTAGTTGTGGTAGTTGTTGCAATAGCAGTAGCAGTTGTAGTAGTAATAGTAGTACCAGTAGTAATAGTAATAGTTGAAGTAAGAGTAGTAGTAGCAGGAGTAGTAGCATTAGTAGCAGTAGCAGTAGTAGTATTAGTAGTAGTAGCAGTATTAGGACTAGTAGTAGTAGTTGCAGTAGTAGGAGTAGCAGGAGCATCAGGAGTAGTAGGAGTAGCTATAGTAGTAGTAATAGTAAGAGTAGTAAGTGTAGTAGTAGAAGTAGTAGGAGTATTAGGAGTAGTAGTAAAGTAATAGCAGCAATAGTAGTAGTAGTAGCATGAGTATTTGGATTAGTAGTAGCAGCAGTAGTAGCAGTAGTAGTTGTAGTAGTAAATGTAGTAGTAGTAGTAGAAGTAGCAGCAGCAGCAGTAGTAGCAGTAGCGGTAGTCATAGAAGTAGTAGTAGTTCTAGTAGCTGTTGTAGTAATAGTAGTAGTAATAGAAGAAGTAGTTGTAGTTGTTGTTGTAGTAGTAGTAGTAGTCATAGTAGTAGTAGTAGGAGTAGAACTAGTAGTAGTTGTAGTTGTAGTAGTAGTAGTAGTAGTAGTGGTAGCAGCAGTAGCAGTAGCAGCAGTGGTAGTAGTAGTAGTTCTAGTAGTAGTAGTAGTATAGTAGTAGTAGTAGTAGTGGTAGTAGTAACCATAGAAGTAGTGTTGTAGTAGTAGTTGTTGTTGTAGTAGTAGTTGTTGTAGTAGTACTAGTAGTAGTAGTAGAAGTAGTAGTAGTAGCAGCAATAGTGGTAATAGTTGAAGTACTAATAGTTGGTGGAATAGAAGTATTAGTAGAAGTAGCAGCAGTAGCAGCAACAGTAGTAGTAGTTGGAGGAGTTGTAGTATAAGTAGTACTACTAGTAGTAGTAGTTCTTGTAATAGTAATAGGAGTTAGTCTAGGAGTAGGGGTAGTAGTAGGAGAAATGGTATTAGTCGTAGAAGTAGTAGTACGAGTAGTGTAGTAGCAATAGAGGTAGTAATAGTAGTAGAAGTAATTGCAGCAATAGTTGTCGTAATATTAGAAGTACTAGTTGCAGTAGTAATAGTACTAGTAGATATATGTGTAATTATAGTAGTAGTAGTAGTCGCAGTAGTAGTTATCCTAGTAGTAGTTGTTGTAGTTATAGTAGTAGTATTGGTACCAATAGCAGCAGAAGTTGTGGCAGTAGTAGTAGTAGTATTAGGAGGACTAGTAGCAGTAGTAGTAGCAGTAGGAGTACTTGTAGCTGTAACAGCAGTAGTAGTAGAATTAGTAGTAGTAGTAGTAGTAGTAGTAGTAGTCGAAGTAGTAGCAGCCGTACTAGTAGTAGTAACAGCAGTAGAAATAGAAGTAGTAGCCATACCAGAAGTTCTAGTAGTAGTTGATGAAGGAATAGTAAAAGTAGTAGCAGCAAAAGTAGTGCCAGTAGTGGTAGTAGTAGAAGCAGTAGCATTAGTAGTAGCGGTAGTAGTAGAAGCAGTAGTAGTTTTAATAGTAGGAGTAGTAGTAGAAGTAACAACAAGAATAACAACAATTACAGCAAAAGCAGTAGTAGTAGTAGCAACAGCCGCACTAGTTGTAGTAGTAACAATACTAGTAGTAGTTGTATTAGCAACAACGACAGTAGAAGTAGTACTAGTAATAGCAATTGTTGCAACAACAATAGTTGTTGTTGTTGTAGTAGTAGTAGTAGTAGTAGAAACAGTAGTACTAGTAGTAGCAGTAGGATTAGTAACAGCAGTAGCATCAGCAACTATAGTTGTTGTATTAGTCGTAGTAGTTATTTTAGTAGTTGTTGTAGTAGAACTAGGAGTAGTAGTATCAGTAGCCACAGTGGTAGTAGTTGTTATAGTAGTAGTGTTAGTAGTAGTAGTGTGGTAGTAGTAGTAGTAATAGTAGTAGTAGTAGCAGCCGTAGTTGTAGTAGTAGTAATAGTAGTAGGAGTTATAGTAGTAGCAGCAGCCAAAGTAGTAGTAGTTGTAATAGAAACAGTAGTAGTAGTAATAGCAGAAGCAGCAGCAACAGCAGAGGTAGCAGTAGCACTAGTACTAGTAGTATTAGTAGCTGCAGCAGCAGCAGCAGTAGTATTTATAGTAGTATGAACAGTAATAGTTGCAGCAGGAGTAATAGTAGTAGTAGTAGTAGTAATAGTAGCAGAAGTAGTAGTAGTAGTTGTTGTTGTAGTAGTAGTAGTTATAGTAGTAGCAGTAGTAGTAGCCGTAGTAGTAGTTTTTATTGTTGTCAATGTAGCAGATGCAACAATAGCAGTAGTAGCAATAGTAGCAGTAGTAATAGTATTAGTCATTGTAGTGGTTGTAGTTATAGTAGTAATTGTAGTAAAAGTAGAAGTAGTTGTAGTAGTAGTTGTTGTAATAGTAGTAGGAGTCGAAGTAGTAGTAGGAATTGGAGTAGGAGTAGTTGTATTCGTAGAAGTAATAATCGTAGTAGTTGTAGTGAGTAGTAGCAATAGGAGTTGGAGTTGGAGTTGGTGTGGAAGGAGTAGTAGGTGTAGTAGCTCCAGTAGAAGCAGCAGAAGTATTAGTTGCAGCAGAATTAGTAGTAGTAGTGGTAGCAATAGTGGTAGTAATATTAGTAGTATTAGTTGTAGAAGTAGTAATAGTAGTAGGAGTAGAAGTAGTAGTAATAGTAGTAGGTTTATGAGTAGTAGTAGTAGCAGGAGCAGGAGTAGGAGTAGTAGTAGTAGTGGTGGTGGTGGTAGTGGTAGCAGTAGTTGTAGTAATAGTAGTAGTTGTAGTAGTAGAAGTTGTAGTAGCATCAGCAGCAGTAGTAGCAGTAGTAGTGGTAGTAGCAGCAGCAGCAGTAGACATAGGAGTAACAGAAGCAACATTAGTTTTAGTAGTAGTAGTAGTAGTAGTAGTAGTGGTGGTAGTAATGGTTGTTGGAGGAGCAGCAACTGTAGTCATAATAGTAGTATTAGTAATGGTAGTTTTAGTAGTAGTAATAGCAGTTGTACTAGTAATAGAAGTAGCGATAGTAGTAGTAGCAGTAGCAGCAACAAAAATAATAGTGGTAGTAATAATAGGAGTATTAGTAGTAGTAGTATAAGAAGAGGAAGAAGAAGAAGAGGAAGTAGTAGTAGTAGTTATTATTGTTGTTGTAGTAGTAGTAGTAGGAGTAGTAGTAGGAATAGGTAGAGGATTAGGTGTAGTAGTCAGAGTACTAGTAGTAGTAGTAGTAGTAGAAGTAGGAATAATAGTAGTAGCTGTAGTAGTAGTTGTAGTAATAGCAATGGCAATAATACTAATATTATCAGTATGAGTATTAGTAACTGTAATAGTGGTAGTTATAGTAGGAGTAGTAGTGGAACTAGACATAGTAGTTATAGTTGTAGGGGTAGAAGCAGAAGTCATAGTAGTAGCAGTACAAGTAGCAGTAGCAGTAGCAGTAGCAGTAGTTGTAGTAGGAGACGCAGATGTAGTTAGAGTAGTAGTAGCAGTGATAGTAGCAGTTGTTGTAGTTGTAGTAGCAGTAGTAGTAGTACTTGTGGTAAACATAGTAGTAGAAATTGTAGTTGTAGTAGTGGTAGTAATAAGAGTAGTGGTAGCAGCAGTAGTAGAAGTTGTACAAGCTGTAGTAGTTGTTGCAGTAGTAGTAGTAGTTGCAGTAGAAGTAGTAGTAGTTGTAGTAGTTGGAGTAGTGGAAGGAGTTGGAGTAGCAGTAGTAGAAGTAGTAGAAGTAGCAGTGGTATTAGTAGCAGTAGTTATTGGTAGTTGTATTAAATGTAGTAGTAGCTGTTATCGTAATAGTAATTATTGAAATAGTAGTTATAGTGGTTCTTGTTGTAGTAGTGGTAGTAGTAGGAGTAGTTATAGCAGTAGTAGCAGTAGTAGTGGTAGTACTTGTAGTAGTAGTAGTAGTCATAGTAGTAGTATTAGTAGTGATAGGAGTTGTAGTTGTAGTAGTAATAGTAGTAGTAGTAGTAGTAATTGTAATTATTGTTAGAGTAGAAGTAGTGTTAGTAGAAGTAGATGCAGCAGCAGTGTAGTAGCAGTAGAAGCTGCAGTAGTAGTAGTCGTCGTTGTTGTTGTAGTAATAGTAGTAGTACTAGTAATAGGAATAGTAGTAACAGTAGTGTGAGTATTAGCAGTAGTGGCTGTAGGAGTATTATTACTAGTATTAGTAGTAGTAGCAGTATTAGTCGTGGTGGTGGTGGTGGTGGTGGTGGTGGTAGTAGTAGTAGTAGTTGTAGTAGTAGTAGTGGTAGTAGTAGTTGTTGTTGTTATTGTTGTTGTAGTAGTAGCAGCAGTAGTAGTAGTAGTGGTAATAGTTGGAGTCGTAATAGAAATAGCAGCTGTGGTAGGTGTAGATGTTGGAGCAGTTGTAGTAGTAGTAGTGGTGGTAGGAGTAGTAGCAGTTGTTGTAATAGTAGAAGTAATATGAGTAGGGCTGTGCATTCGGTTAAAACCGAACCGAACCGAAATTTCTGAATTTTTAAAATCAAAAACCGAACCGAACCGAGTAGTATAAAAATCGAATCCGAACCGAAACAAAATATTTCAATTCGGTTCAGTTATAACCGAATTGCAACCAAATTTTTTTGCAAAACCCAGCCCAAGCCCATGCCCAAGCACAAGCCCAATCCCATGCCCACGCCCAAGGCCACGCCCACACCCACGCCCAAGCCCTCGCCCATGCCCACGCCCACACCCATGCCCAAGCCCAAGCCCAAGCGAACCTGGAGGCTGATGGAGTGGGCGAGGGAGGAGAGAAAGGAGGTAGCGGTAGTGTAGTCAGTGTCCGGGTTGGCAGTGGGGATGCGGAGGTACTGCTGGAAGAGCTGAAGGAGACGACCCGGTTGTGGATTTCTTCACTGAAATCGATGAGTCAGCCTTGAAGATTAGCTCCTCTCAAGAATCCCTCCTCGCCCGCTCTGACTTCCTCGGGGAATCCGACAACGGTCTCCCCGCCTTCTCCTCCTCCTCTAACGGCCCATCCTCTCTCGTAGGTGAGTGACCTAGGGCCACGATGTGGAAACCCTAGTTTGGTGGTCAGTGAGGACCAGAGAAACTTTATCGACAGGGGGTCGCCATTGCTGAAAGATCCAGGACTCGATCAGAGAGATGAGATGCTACAAACATGGATCGAAAGGAGAAGGGAGGAGAGGATTTGGAGAAGGAGATCAGGGAATGGGGAGTAGGAGCTTGGGTTTTCGGATCTGAGAGGGGACTTAGGGTTGAAATGAGAGGTGAGAGCAAGAGCGGCGAGAGGAGCGAACCAATTGTTCTAATAGCAATAAATATATAGTTGTGTTTGAATCGATTAGCCCAAAACCAAAACCAGCTGTCCAGTGATATATATATAATTTGGTTCGGTTCGATTTTTATGATTTCTCAAATTCCATAACCAAAACCAAAATCGAATTACAAAATTTCCGATTTTCAAAACCGAACCGAATGGATTATTCGATTTCGGTTCGGTCGGTTAATTCGGTTTTAACTGAATAGTGCACACCCCTAAATATGAGTAGCAATAATAGTAGTAGTAAGAGTGGTAATAGTAGTAGTAGGAGTAGTAGAAGTAGCAATAGAAGTGGTAGCTGTAATAGCAATAAGAGTAGAAGTAGTAGTAGTAGTAGTAGCAGTAGTAATACTAGCCGTAGTGGTAGTAGTAGTAGTGGTAGCTGCAATTGTTTTATTAGTTGCAGTACTAAAAGCAATAGTAGGGGTAGTAGTTATGGTAGTAGTAGTTGTGGTAGTAGCAGTGGTAATAGTAGTTGTTGTAATAGTAGTAGAAGTAGTATTAGTAGTAACAAGTGTAGTTGCAGTAGTAGTAGTAGAAGCAACAGAAGAAGCAGTGGTAGTAGTAGCAATAGTAGTTGTTGTAGTAGTAGTAGTAGTCGTAGTAGTACTAGTAGTAGTAATAGTAGTAGTAGCTATTGTAGTAGTAGTAGTAGAAGTAGCCGCCGTAGTAGTAGCAGTAGTGGTTGTCGTAGAAGTAGTAGGAGGAGGAGTCGTAGTAGTAGTCATAGTAGTAGTTGTAGTAGCAGTTGTAATAGTAGTAGGAGTAGGAGTAGTTTTGGTAGTAGTGGTAGTAGAAGTAGTTGCAGAAGTAGTAGTAGGCGTAGAAGTATTAGTAGGAGTAGTATTAGTAGTAGTATGAGTAATAGCAGTTGTAGTAGTAGAAGTAGTAGAAGCAACAACAGTAGTAGTAGAAAAAGCTATAGTAGTGTAGAAGTAGCAGTGGTAGTAGAAGTAGTAGTAGAAATAACAGAAGCAGTAGTTGTAGTAGTAGGAGTTGTTGTAGTAGTAGTACTGGTAGTAGTAGTTGTATTAATAATAGTAATAGTAGTAGTTGTTGGAGTAGTAGTAGTGCTAGTAGTCGAAGTTATAATAGTAGTATTGTAATAGTAGTAGTAGTAGTCATAGAGGTAGTAGCAGTAACAATAGTAGCAGTTGTAGTTGTGGTAGTTGTCGTAGCAGTAGTTGTTGTAGCCAAAGTAGTAGTAGTAGAAGGAGTAGTGGAAAGATGTTGTTGTAGCAGTAGTAGTAGGAGGAGGAGGAGGAGTAGGAGTAGTAGTAGAAATAGGATAAATAGTAGTAGGAGTAGTTTCTGGAGTAGGAGTAGAAGAAGTAGGAATACTTGCAGTAGTAGTAGTAGTAGTACTAGTAGTAGCATGACGGGTAGGAGTAGTTGCACTATTAGTAGTAGTCATAGTATTAGTTGTAGTAGCAATAGTGGTTGTAGTAATAGTAGAAGTACTAGCTGAGGTAGTAGTAGTAGGGGCAGTAGTAGTAGCAATAAGAGCAGAAGTAGTAGTAGTAGGAGTAGTAGAAGTAGCAGAAGTTATAGTAGTAGCAGACTAGTAGTAGTAGTTGTTGTTGTTATAGTAGTGGCAATAGTAGTAGGAGTAGTGGTAGTAGTAGTAGTAGAAGTAGTCGTAAAAATAGTGTAGTAACAGTATAAGTAGTTGTAGTAGTAGAGGTAGTAGTAGTGGTAGAAGTTGTAGCTGTAGTTGTAGTAGTAGTACTGCTAGTTGTCATTGTAGTAGTAATAGCAGGAGGAGTAGTAGTAGTAGCAGCAGCAGTAGCAGTAGCTGTAGTAGTTGTAGTATTAGTAGCCATTATAGTAGTAGTAGTAGTAGTTGCATTAGTAGCAGTACTAGTATTAGTAGAAGTTGTAGTAGTAGTTGTAGTAGTAGTAGTAGTAGTAGTCGTAGTAGTCATAGTAGTAATAGTAGTTGTTGTTGTTGTTGTAGTAGTAATAGTAGTAGTAGTAGTGGTGGTGGTGGTGGTAGTAGTAGTAGTAGTAGCAGTACTAGTAGTAGTATTAGTTGTAGTAGTAGAAGTCGGAGTAGTAGCATCAGTAGTAGTAGTAAGAGTAGTGGCGGTAGTAGTTGTAGTAGTAGTAGCCATTGTAGGAGTTGTAATAGTAGTAGTAGTAGCAGTAGCAGTAGCTGAAGTAGTAATAGTCTGAGAAGTAGTAGTAGTAGCAATAGTAGCCGTAGTAGTTGTTTTTGTTGTAATATTAGTCGCAGTAGCCGTTCTAGTATTAGTCGTCATAGTAGCAATAGTTGTAGTTGTAACAGGAGGAGTAGAAGCTGAAGCAGTAGCAATTGTACTAGCAGAAGTAGTATTAGCAGTAATAATAGTAATAGTGGTAGTAATAGTAGTAGCAGTAGCAGTCCCAATAGCAGTAGCGATAGTTACAAAAGTAGTAGTAGTAGTACTAGAAATAGAAGCAATATTAGTAATAGCAATAGTATAGTACTAATATTAGTAGTAGTCGTAGTAGTAGTTGTACTAGTAGTAGTAGTAATAGTAGAAGTAATAGATGTAATAGTAGTAGTCGTAGTAGAAATAGTGGCTGAAGTAGTAGTTGTAGTAGTACTATAGTCATAATGTAGTAGTAGTAGTTGTAGTAGTACTATAGTCATAGTAGTCATAGTAGTCGTAGCAGCAGTAGAAGTAGCAGTACTAGCAATAGTAGAGTAGTAGTAGTAGTAGCAGCAGCAATAGCAATAATAGCAACAGAAGTAGACGCTGTGGAAGTAGTAGTAGTAGTAGTAGCAGTTGTTGTAGGAGTGTCGATAGTAGCAACATTTGTTGTAGTGGAAGTAGTAGTTGGAGTAGTAGTGGTGGGAGGAATTGGAGATGTAGTACTATAAGCTATAGCAGTAGCAGTAATAGTAGTCATTGAAGTAGTAGTAGTAGTTGTTGTAGTAGCAAGAATAGCAGTATTTGTAGCAGTTGTGACTACAGAAGTAGTAGTAGTAGTGGAAGCAGTAGTAGGACAAGTGGTAGTCCTAATAGTGGTAGTAGTAGTCGTAGTAGTAGTAGCAGTAGTAGTTGGAATAGTAGTAGCAAAAGTAGTAGTCATTGTAGTTGTAGTTGTAGTAGAAGTAATAGTTGTAAAATTTGCAGCAGTCGTAGCATTAGTAGTAGTAATAGTAGCAGTAGTAGCAGTAGCATCAATAATAGTTGTAGTAATAGTTGCAATAGTAGCAGTAGTACTTGTAGGAGTAGTACGAGTAGTAGCTGAAGAAGTAGTAGTAGCAGTAGTAGTAGCAATAGTAGTAGTAGCAATAGTAGTAGCGATAGTAGCGGTCGTAGCAATAGTAGTAGTATTAGTAGTTGCAGTAGTAGCAGTAGTAGCGGTAGTAGCAGTAGTAGAAGTAGTAGAATTGTAGTAGCACTAGTAGCACTAGTGGCAGTAGGAGTAGTAGTAGCAGTAGTAGCAGTAGTAGTAGCAATAGTAATAGTCGTAGCAGTAATAGAAGCAATAGCAATAGTAGTAGTAGAAGTAGAAGTAATAGTAAAAGTAGAAGTAGAAGTAGCAACATTAGTAGTAGTAGTAGTAGCAGCTACTATAGTAGTAGTTCTAGCAGTAGTAGTTGTAGTAGAAGCCGTAGTTGTAGTAGTGGTAGTAGTAGTAGTAGCAGTCGTAGTAATAGTGTTAATAATAGTAGTACAAGGAGCAGTAGTAGTAGTAGTAGTAGTAGTAGGAGCTGTAGTAGTAGTAGTAGTAGTAGTAGTAGTAGTAGTAGTAGTAGTAGTAGTAGTAGTAGTAGCTGTCGTAGTAGTAGAAGTAGTAGTAGTAGTACTAGTAGATGAAGTAGTAGCATTAGTAGTAGTTGTAGCAGCGGCTTTAGTAGTAGTTGTAGCAGTTGTAGTAGTAGTAGAAGCCGCATTAGTAGTAGTATTGGTAGTAGTGGTAGCAATACCAATAGTAGTATTAGCAGTGGTAGTAGTAGCAGCTGTAGCTATACTTGTAGCATCAGTAGTATTAGCAAAAGTAGCATTAGTAGTGGTAGTAGTAATTGTAGTAGTAGCAGTAGTATTAGGAGTAGTAGTAATGTCATAGTGGTAGTAATTGTAGTAGTAGTAGTAGTAGTATTGGTAGCTACTGTAGGGGAAGGAGTAGCTGTTGTAGTAAAAGTAATGGTATTAGTTGGAGTAGTAGTTGTAGCAGAAGTAGCAATTATAGTAGTACTAGCAGTAATAGGAGCAGTAGTAGTATCAGCAGCAACAGTAGTAGTAGTAGTAGTAGTAATAGTAGTAGAAGATATTGTAGTAGTAGTAGTTGTAGTAATTGCAGTATTAGGAGTAGTAGTACCAGTAGTGGTTGCAGTAGCTGTTCTAGAATTGGCATTAGCAGTACTAGAAGATGCAGTTGCAATATTAGCCATTGCAATTGCAGTAGTAGTAGTAGTATTGAAATTAGAAGTAGTAGCCATAATAGTTGCAGTAGCATTTCCAGCAGAAGTAGCAGCAACAGTTGTTGTTGTTGTTGCGGTAATAGAAGCAGTCACAATCTAGTAGCAGTAATAGTTGTAGCAGTAATGGTAGTAATAGGAGACGTAGAGCAGTAGTAGTACTAGTACTAGTAGTTTCAACTGCTGTACCAGCAGTTTTAGAAGTAGTGGTAGAAGTAGTAGTTGTTGTTGCAGTAGTAGTAGTAGTTGTTGTTATTGTAGGAAAAGTTGTAGTAATTGTACTAGTAGTTATAGTAGTAGTAGAACTAGTAGTAGCAGTAGTAGCAAAAGTAGCAGTTGTAGTAGCAACAGTAGTACTATTAGTAATAGTAGCTGTAGTAGGAGTAGTAGCATTAGTAGTAATAGCAGTATTAATAGTAGTAGAAGTGGCTGTAGCTGTAGCGATTCTAGTAGTAGTAGTAGTAGTCGTAGTGTCGTAGCAAAAGTAGTAGTAGAAGTAGTAGCAGTAGCGTTAGTCCTTGTAGGAGTAATAGTAGTTGTAGTAATAACTGTACTAACAGTAGCACTAGTAGTAGCAGAAATATTAGTAGTCAAAATAGCAGTAGTAGCAGTAGTACATGTAGTTGCAATAGAAGAGGTAGTAGTAGCAGAAGTAGGGGTAGTAGTAGTATAAGTAGCAATAGTAGTAGTGGTAGTAGTAGCAGTAGTAGCAGTTGCAGAGGTAGTAGTAGTAGTAGTAGTAGTAGTAGCAGAAGTAGCAGAAGTAGTAATAGTCGTAGTAATGATAGTAGTAGTAGGAGGAGGAGGAGTAGTAGTAGTAAAAGTAGCTGTAGTAGCATCAGTTTCAGAAGTAGTAGGAGTAGTTGTAGTAGTTGTGGTAGTAGTAGTAGTAGCAGTAGTAGTAGTAGTAGTAGTAATAGTTGTAGCAGTTGTAGTAACAATAATAGTCGCGGCAACAGGAGTAGTCATTGTAGTATTTCTAGTAGTATTAGTAGTAGTAGTAGTAGTGGTAAAATATGTATTAGTAGCAGTAGTAGTAGGAGAAATTGTAGTACTAGCAGTAGTCGAAGTTGTCGTGAAGTAGTATTAGTAGTACTTTTAGTAGAAGTAGTTGTAGCAATACTAGTACTTGTAGCATTAGTGGCAGAAGTAGCAGTAGTTGTAGCAGTAGTTCTAGCAGCAGTTGCAATAGTAGTAGTTGTTGTTGTTATAGTAGTAATAATAGTAGCATCAGAAGCAGAAATAGCAGTTGTAGTAGTGGTAGTAGTAGTAGCAATAAAATCCGCAGTAGCAAAAATAGTAGTAGGAGAAGTAGTAGCAGTATTAATAGTCATAGTTGCAATAATTATTGTAGCGGTGGTAATATTAGCAATAGTATTATTAGTGGGAATAGCTGTTTTAATAGTAGCAGAGGTGTTAGCAGTAGTAATTGCAGTAGGATAAGTAATAGTAGCAGCGGAAGCATCAGTAGTAGTTGTTGTTGTTGCAACAATTGCAATAGTAGCAGTAGTAGTAGAAATAGTAGGCGTAGCTGTAGTAATTTAGTGGCAACCGAAGAAGTGGTAGCAGTAGTAGTTGTAGTAGCACCAGTAGTAGTAGTAGTAGTTGTTGTTGTTGTTGTCATAGCAACAGTAGCAGTAGTAATTGTAGTGGCAGTCGAAGAAGTTGTAGAAGTAGAAGAAGAAGTGACCATGCTAGCAACATTAGTAGTTGTAGCAGTCGTAGTAGTAGTAGCAGTAGTAGCGGTAGTATTAATAGAAGTAGAAGAAGAAGAAGTAGTAGTAGTA
>RXID01012319.1:135000-180276 GCA_005019695.1 Trichopus zeylanicus subsp. travancoricus
ATAGTTGTAGTAGTAGTAGTAGTTATCGTTGTTGTTGTTGTTGTAGTACTAGTAGCATTAATAGTAATAGTAGTAGAAGGAGTAGTAGTAGGAGTAGGAGTTCGAGTAGGATTTGCAGTAGTAGTGGTAGTAGTCGTTGCCATAGTACTAGTAGTAGTAATAGTAGCAGCAGTAGGAGTAACAGTACTTGCAGTAGTAGTAGCAGCAGTAGGAGTAGTCGTAGTAGTTGTAGTTGTTGTAGAGGTAGCAGTAGTTGTAGTAGCAGGAGTAGTAGTAGTAGTAGTAGAAGGAGTAGTAGTAATAGTTGTATTAGTTGTAGTTGGAGTAGTTATAGTAGTTGTAGCAGTAACAGGTCTAGTAGTAATAGTTGAATTAGTTGTAGTGGTAGTAGTAGTAACTGTAGTCGCAGTAGCATGTGTAGTAATAGAAGTAGTATTAGTAGTAGTAGTGGTAATGGTGTGGTAGCAGTAGTACTAGTTGTAGTAGTAGTATTAGTGGTAGCAGTAGTAGTAGGAATAGTGTCAACAGTAGTAGTAGTAGTAGTAGTAACAATAGCAATAGTAGCAGTCGTAGCAGCAATAAGTGCAGTAGCTGTGGTAGTAATAGTAGTAGTGGTAGTAGGAGTAGCAGTACCTGTAGTAGTAGTTACATTAGTAGTAGCAGTAGTCATTCAATTAATAGTTGTTATAGTAAAAGTAGTAGCAACAGTAGCAGTAACAGTAGTAATAGTAGTATTAGTTGTAGTAATAGTAGTAATAGTAGCTGTAGGAGCAACAACAATAGCATAGTAGTAGTAGTCGTGGTAGTAGTAATAGTAATAGTCATGGCAGTAGTAGCAATAGCAGTAAATGCAGTAGTAGTAGGAGCAGTAGTTGTAGTAGTGGGAGTGTTTGGAGTAGTAGTAGTAGTCGGAGTAGTAGTAGCAGAAGGAATAGTAGTAGCAGTTGCAGCAGCTGCAACAACAGCAGTAGTAGTCATAGGAGTCAGAGACGTATTAGTAGTACTAGTACTAGTAGTTGTTTGAGTAGTAGCAGTAGTTGTAGGTGCAGCAGCTGTTGTAGTAGTAGTAGTTGGATAAGTAGTAGTAGTAGTATTTGTTGTAGTAGCAGTAGCAGTAGTATCAAAAGTTGTAGCAGTAGCGGTAACAGTAGTAGTAGTAGTAGTAACAGTAGTAGTGGTGGTTGAAGTTGTAGCGGTTGTAGTCGTAGTAAAAGAAGTAGTAGTAGTAGTAGTAGTAGTAGTAGCAGTAGTAGTAGTAGTAGCAGTAGCGGTAGTTGTAGGAGACATAGTGGTAACAACAATAATAGTAGATGAGATGTAGTAGTAGTTGTTGTTATTATTGTTGTAGGAGAACTAGTAGTAGTAGTAGTATTTGTAGTAGTAGTACTAGTATTAGAAGTTGTAGTAATATTATAATTAGTAGTAGTAGTTGTTGTTGGTGTTGTTGTAGCAGTAGTAGTAATAGTATAATAGTAGTAGTAGCAGTAGCAATTGTTGCAGTAGTAGTAGCAACAATAATTGCAGTAGCAGTGGTAGTAGTAGCAAGAATAGAGTAGCATTAGCAGCAGAAGTAGCAATTGTAATGGAAGTAGTGTCAGTAGTAGCCGTAGTAGTAGCAATAGTAGTAGTAGCGGAAGTAGCACCGGCTGCAGTAGTAGTAGAAGTTGTAGCAGTGGTTCAAGTAGCAGTAGTAGTAGAAGTAGTAGTAGTGGTAGGAGAAGTAGTTGTAATAGTTGTCGTAGTAGTAGCGGCAACAGGATTACTACTACTAATCCATGTCCTACTTGCGCTACTACTCCTCCTCCTACTCCTACTACTACTACAGCCACTTCTCCTACTCCTACTACTACTACTAATACCACTTTTACTACTATCACTACTATTATTACAACTTTTTACGCCTATTACTACCCTTGCTCCTACTATAGCTACTCATACTCCTGTTGTTGTTGTTGCTGCTACTACAACTTCTACTACTGCCACTATTGCTACTACTTCTACTACTACTACTACTACTACTACAGCTACTAGTCTTAGTACTACTTGTCTTACTACTACCACCATCACCACGACGACTACTACTACTACTACTAGTACTACTGCTGCTGCTGCTGCTACCGCTACTGCTACAACTGCCACAACAACTACTACTACTTTGAATCTTACTAGTACTCTACTACTTCTCCTACTACTAGTACAACTAAACTAATACAACTAGAACTACTTCTATGACTACTACTACCACTATTACTATTACTACTACTGCTGCTACCATTACTACAGCTACTACAACTACGACTACTATTCCTACTCCTACTCCTACTACTGTAACTACTACTACTCCTACAACTAGTACTCCTCCTAATACTACTACAACTGCTAGTAGGACTCGTACTCCAAGTCGTACTACTACCACTACAACTATTAATACGAATATTACTACTACTGCTACCACTACTACTACTCCAACTCGTACTACTGTTGTCACTACAATTACTACTACTATTACTACTACTATTACCACTACTACAACAACAACAACAACTACTACTACTACAACTATTACTCCCACTGATACTGTTACTACAACTACTTCAACTGATACTACTACTACTGTTGCTGCTACTGCTACTACTACTATAACTCCTTCCGCTACTAGTACTGCTACAATTATTACTACTCGTATTACAACCACTACTCCTACCGCCACTACTACCACTTCTACTACTGGATACTACACATACGATTGCAACTACCACTTCTCCTTTTACTACTACTACTACTACTACTACTACTACTACTACTACTATAACTATTCCTGCACCTACTCCTACTTCTACTACTTGTACTCCTACCGCTACTACTACTACTGCTACAACCACACCTACTCCAACTCCCATTACTACTACTACTACTACATCCACTACTACACCTACTCCAACACCTACTAGTACTATTGTTACTATTTCTGCTTCTTTCACTACTACTATCATTACAATAACAACAACTACTACTATTCCAACTGCCACTGCTACTACTACTACTGCTACTACTACTGCTGCTACTACTACTACTACTACAATTACTACAACTACCACCACCACTACTACTACTACTACTACTACTACTACAACTACCGCCACTACTACTAGTCTACTGCTGCTACTACTACAGCTTCTGCGGCAATTGCGACAAGTACTGCTACTACTACAACTAATACCACTGCTACTACTATTACTCCTACTTTTACTATAACTACTAATACTACTACCACTTCTGCTACTACTACTACTATTATAACTACTACTATAACTACTGATACTACTGCTACTACTATAAATACTACTACAACTACAACTACTATTGCTACTACTGTAACTACTGCTACTACTAGTACTAGTACTACTACCACTACTACTACTATGCTACTACTGTTGCTACTGCTACTGCTAGCACTACTACTGTTGCTATTATTACTACTATTATTGTTGATGCTAC
This sequence comes from Trichopus zeylanicus subsp. travancoricus, assembly GCA_005019695.1. NCBI lineage: Eukaryota > Viridiplantae > Streptophyta > Magnoliopsida > Dioscoreales > Dioscoreaceae > Trichopus > Trichopus zeylanicus. The sequence continues at coordinate 138,499 of RXID01012319.1, forward strand.
TGCTACTACTATTATTGATGCTACCGCTACTACTGCTACTACAACTATAGTAGCCATAGTAGTAGTAGTGGTGGTGGTGGTGGTGGTTGTAGTAGTAGTAGTAGGAGTAGTAGTAGTAGTAGAAGAAGTAGTTGTTATAGCATTAGTAGAAGGAGTAGTAGTAGTAGAAGAAGTAGTAGTTATAGCATTAGTAGAAGGAGTAGTAGCAGTAACAATTGGACTTGTAGTAGAAGTAGCAGTAGTAGCAGTAGTAGTAGGAGTAGCTATTGTAGTAGTAGTTGTAGTGGTAGTAATAGGAGTACTAGTGGTTCTAGTAGTACCAGTAGTTGTATGTATACCAGTAGTAGTCACAGTTGCAAAAGTAGTAGTAACAACAGTAGTAGTATAGTAGTTTTAGTAGTAGTAGTAGTAGTAGTAGTAGTACTAGGAGTAGCAGTCGTAGTGATATTAGTATTAGAAGTTGTAGTAGTAATAGTAGTAGTATTGGTAATAGTTATTATTGTGGTAGTTGTTATTGTAGTTGTAGTTGTAGTAGTAGTATAGTAGTAGTAGTAGTAACAGTAGTAGCAATAGTAGTAGTAGTAGCAGTAGCAGTAGAAGTAGTAGTAGTAGAAGAAGAAGTGGTAGTAGTAGTATTTATAGTAGTGGTCGTTGTAGTGGTAGTAGTAGTAGGAGGAGGAGAAGCAGTAGTAGTAGCAGTCACAGCAATAGTAGTAGTAGTATTTGTAGTATTAGCAGTTGTAGTGGCAACAGCAGTAGTAGTAGCAATAATAGTAGTTGTAGTAACTGTGGTAGTATCAGTAATAGTTGTAGTAGCATTAGTAGTAGTAGTAGTAGAAAGTAGTAGGAGGGCTTGTTGTAGTTGTAGTAGTAGTAATAGGAGTAGTCGTAGTTGTAGCAAAAGGAGCTGTAGAAGTAGCAATAGTAGTTGTGGTAGCAAATGTCGAAATAGTAGCAGTAGTAGCAGTAGCAGTAGCGATAGCAACAGCAGTAGAAGTAGCAATAGTAGCAATAGTTGCAATAGTAGCTATAGTATAGATAGTAACAATAGTAGTAGTTGTAACATAATTATTAGTAGTTTTGTAGCGGTGGTAGTAGTAAAAGTAGTGGGAGTAGTAGCTATAGTAGTAGTAGTAGTAATAGTAGTAGCGGATGTAGTAGAAGCAGTAGGATAGGTAGAAGCAGCAATAGTAGTAGTAGTTGCAGTTGCAATAGTAGTTGTATTCGTCATTATCGCAGTAGTACTAGCAGTAGTAGTGGTAATAATAGTAGTAGTATTATAAGTAATATTAGTAGTAATAGTAGTAGTAGTAGTAGCAGCAACAGTAGTAGAAGTAGTAATACTACTACTACTACTAGTAGTAGTAGTAGTAGCAGTAGTGGTTACAAAAGTAGTACCAGGAGTAGCAGTGTTTGTAGTTGTGGTAGCCATAGTCGAAGTAGTAGAAGTGGTAGTAGTAGCAGTGGTGGCAGTAGTAGTAGTGGTATTAGTAGAAACTGTAGTATTAGTAGTAGAAGTAGAAGTAGTAGTAGTAGTAGTCATACTAGTTGTAGTAGTAGTACTAGTAGAAGCAATAGTAGTAGTAGAAGTAGTAGTAGTGGTAGCATTAGATGTAGGAGAAGTAGAGTAGCAGCAGCATCAGCAGTAGTAGAAGTAGTAATAGTGATAGCATTAGTTGTTGTAGTTGTAGTAGTAGAAGAAGAACTAGCCGTCAGTAGCTGCAACAGTAGTAGTAGTAATAATAGTTGTAGTAGTGGTAGTAGTTGTTGTAATCGGAGTAATAATTGTAACAGTAGCAGTAGTAGTTGTTGCAGTGGTAGTAGTAATAGTGGTTGTTGTATTTGTAGTAGTGGGATTGGTAGTAGGAGCAGTAGGAGTGGTAGTAGTTGTACTAGTGGTAGAAGTAATAGTTATAGTAATAACAGTAGTAGTAGTTGTAGTAGCAAAAGTTGCAATAGTAGTTGGAACATATGTAGTAGCAGTAGCAGCATTAGCAGTAGCAGTGGAAGTACCCATATAAGTAGTTGCTAAAGTTGTAGCAGTAGTAGTTGTAGTAGGAGAAGTTGCAGTACTAGTAGTAGTATGGATAGCAATAGTAACAGTAGTAGTAGTCGTAGTAGTAGTTGTTGTACTAGTAGAAGTAGTCGTAGTCGGGGTAGAAGTAGTGGCGGCCGTAGTAGTAGTGGTAGAAGTAGTACTAGTGACAGAAGTAGCTGTCATAGTAGTAGTCATATTAGTAGTAGTAATAGTTGTTATTATTGTTGTTGTTGTTGTTGTTGTTGTTGTTGTACTAGTAGTAGTAGCAGTAGCAGCTACAACAGCTGTAGTAGTAAGAGTAGTACTATCAGTAGTAGCAATAGTTGTAGTTGTAGTAATAATTGTAGCGATATTAGCGAAAGTATTAGTAATGGTAGTAATAGTTGTAGTGGTAGTAGTAGTAGTTGAGGTAGTAGTAGTAGAAATAGTTGTAGTTGTAGTAGTAGTAGGAGTAGCAGTAGTTGCGGTAGCAGTAGTAGAAGTAGTAGTCATAGTAGGAGGAGTAGTAGTACTAGTAGCAATAGTAGTAGTAGAAATAGTAGTTGTTGTAGTAGTAGTCGTAGTAGTAATAATAGTAGTACTAGATGTAGGAGTAGAGGTAGTAGTACTAGGAGTAGTATTAGTAGTAGCAGCTATAGCAGTAGCATTCGTAATAGTAGTAGTAGTAGTAGGAGTATTAGTTGTAGTAGCAAGAGTAGCAGTAGGAGCAGCAGCAGCAGTAGTAGTAGCAGTAGTATTCATTGTAGTAGGAATTATAGTAGTAGTCGTGGCAGTAGTAGGACTTGTAGTAGTATTACCAGCAGTATTAATAGTTACAGTAGAAGTTGTTCTGGTAGTAGTAACAGCAGTAGTAGGAAAAGTAGTAGTAGTAGTTGTTGTAGTAGTAGCAATAGTAGCAGTAGTAGTTGTAGTAGTAGCAGAAGTAGTAGCTGTAGTAGTAGTTGTAGGAGTAGTGGTAGTAGCAGTAGTAGTAGTAGTAGTGCCAGTGGTTGTAGGAGTAGTAATAGTAATAGTCATACTATCAATAGTTGCCATAGTAGTAGTCGTAGCAGTAGTAGTAGTAGCCGTAGCAGTAGTAGTTGTAGTAGAAGTGGTAGTTGTAGTAATAGTAGTAATAGTAGTAGCAATAGTTGTAGTAGTAGTAATATTAATAGCAGTAGTAGTAGCAGTTGCGATAGTTGTAGTAGTTGTTGTTGTAGCAGTAGTAGCAGCAATAGTAGCAATAGAAGTAATAGCAGAAGCAGTAGTTATATTAGTAGGCATAAAAGCATCAAAATTAGTACTGGAAGTAGTAATAGCAGTAGTAGTAGCAGGAGTATTAGTGGTAGTAGTAGTGGTTGTAGTAGTAGTAGTAGTGGTAGGAGTGATAGTAGTAGTAGTAGTAGCCGCAGTAGTAGTGGAAGCAGTACTAGTTCTAGTAGGAGCAGCAGTAGAAGTAGTAGTAGCTGAAGTAGATGGAGTAGTAGTCGCAATAGTTGTAGTAGTTGGAGTAATATTTGTAGTAGAAGTAGTAGTAGCTATCATAGTAGTTGCAGTAGTTGTATTATTTGCAGTCATAGTAGTAGTTGCAGTAATAATGGTAGTAGTAGTAACTGTAGTAGTTGTAGTAGTAGATGCAGTAGTAGTTGTAGCAATAGTAGCAACAGCAGTAGTAATAGTCAGGGAAGTAGTAGTTGTAGCAATAGCAGCAGCAGTAGCAGCACAAGTAGTGGTAATAATAGTAGTATTAGCTGTAGTAGCAGTATTAGCCATAGGAGTCGTAGTTGTAGCAGTAGGAGTAGTAGTAGTTATAGTAGTAGGAGAGGTAGTAGCAGTAGTAGTAAGAGTAGTTGCAGTAGGAGAAGAAGTTGCTGTAGTAGTAGTAGACGTAGTAGCATTAGTATTAGTAGTAGTAGCGGTAGTAGTTGATGTAGTATTAGTAGTAGTAGTAGTAGTAGTAGTAGCAACAGAAGCATTAGTAGTAGTAGTGGTAGTAGTAGTAGTAGTAGCAATAGAAGCATTAGTAGTAGTAGTGGTAGCAGTAGTAGTCATAGCAGTTGCAATAGCTGTTGTAGCAACAGAAGTAGTAGTTGAATGAATAGTAGCGACAGTAGTATTTGAAGTAGGTGTAGCAGTAGTTATGGTAGTAATAGTAGGAGCAATAGTAGTACTGATAGTTGGAGTAGCAGTAGTAGCAGTATTAGTGGAAGTAGTAGTGGTAGGAGTAGTAGTAGGAGCAATAGTAGTAGTGGTGGCAGCAGTAGTAGCAATAGTAGTAGTTATTGGAGCAATATTAGAAGTAGTAATAGTAGCACAAGTCATAGTAGTAGTAGCTACAATACTTGTACATTTAGCTATATTCGAAATAGTAGTGGTTGCAATAGTGGTACTTATAGTAGCAGTAATAGCAGTAGTAGTAGGAGCGATTGCGGTAGGTGTAGTAGTAGAAGGAGGATAAGTTGTAGTAGTAGTAGTAGTAGTAGTAGTAGTAGTTGTCGTAGTGGGAGAGGTAGTAGTAGTTGTTGTTGTTTTTGTAGTAGTAGTAGAAGTAGTAGTAGTAACAGTTGTAGAAGTTGTTGTTGTTGTTGTAGTAGTTACGTAGTCATAGTTGAAGTTGGGCTAGTAGTATTAGTATAAGTGGTTTGGAGTAGTAGTTATAGTAGTAGTAGGAGTAGTTGTAATAATAGTGGTTGTAGTGGCAGTAGCAGTGGTTGGAGTAATAGTAGCAGTAGCAGTTATAGTAGTAGTTGTCATAGTAGTTGCAGTAGTGGTAGTTATAGTAGTAGCGATTGAAGTAGTGCTAATAGTAGTAGTAGCAGGAGTAGTAGCAGTAGTAGTAGCAGCCTAAGTAGTATGAGTAGTATTAGTAGTAGTAGCAATAGTAGTATCTGTAGTCATAGTAGCTATAGTGGTCGTTGTAGTTGTAGAATTAGTAGTAGTAGTAGTAAGATAAGTAGTAGTAGTAATCATAGCAATAGTAGAAATTGTAGTAGTATTAGTAGTAGTTTTGGTATGAGTAGTAGTAGTTGCATCAGTAGCAGTAGTAGTAGTAGTAATAGTGGTAGCAGTAGTAGCCACAATAGCTGTTGTAGCAGGAGTAGTAGTGGTAGTATTAGTCATATTCACAGTAATTGCAATCGTAATAGTTGTTGTAGTAGTAGTAGAGTAGTTGTTGTCGCAGTAGTAGCTGTAGTAGTAGAAATAGCAAAAGTAGTAGCTGTGGCAAAAGTAGCAGCTGTAGTAGTAGTAGTACTAGTAGTGGCCTAAGTATTAGCTGTAGTAGTAGTAGTAGTAGTAGTAGTAGCAGCAGCAGTAGTAGTATTAGTAGTTGGCGGGGTAGTAGTAGTAAGTGTCATAGTAGTAGTAGTAGTAGGAATAGTAGTTAAAGTACACTGCTAGTAGTAGTTGTACTAGTAGTAGCAGTAGTATTAGTAGCCTGTAGTAGTAGCAGTAATAATAGTTGCAGTCGCAGTAGTAGTAGTAGCAGCAGCAGTAGTGGTGGTAGTAGGAATAGTATAGACGTGTTAGTAGTTGTAGTTTTAGTAGTAGTTGTAGCAACAGTAGTAATAATAGTAGTAGCAACAGTAGTAGTAGCAACATTAGGATTTGCCGGAGTTGCAGTAGCAGAAGTATCAATAGTAATACTAGTTGGAGAAGAAGTTGTGGTAGCAACAGTAGTTATAGTCGCAATTGTATTATTAGTAGTAGTAGCAGTAGTAGAAGTAGTAGTAGAAAAAGTAATAGCAGTAGCAGTAGAAATAGCAATAGTAGTAGCAGTAGCAGAAGTCGTAGGAGTGATAGTAGTTGTAGTAATTATAGCAATAGTAGCAGTAGTAGGTGTAGTGATAGTAGTAGTATTAGTTGTTGTGGTAATAGTAGCAAAAGTCGTAGCAGTCGTGTTTGTGGAAGTAGTTGTAGCAATAGTTGCCCATAGTAGCAAATGTAGTTGTAATAGCAAATGTAGTTGTAGCAATAGTTGCCCATAGTAGCAGATGTAGTGGAAGTAGTTGTAATAGCAGTCGTAGTAGTTGTAATAGCAATAGTAGTTATAGTAGTACTAGTAGTAGCAGTAGTAGTTGGAATAGTGGTAGAAGTAGTAGTAATAATAGTAGTAGTAGTAGTTGTAGTACTCGTAGTAGCTGTTGTAGCAATAGTATTGGTAGCAACAACAACATTAATTGGGGTAGGAGTGACTATAGTAGCAGTAGTAGTAGCAAAAGTAATAAGAGTAGGATAAGTAGTAGTAGTAGTTGTAGTAGCAATAGTACTAGTAGTATTGGTAGTAGCTACAGCAGTGTAGTGGTAGTGGCAGTAGTAGAAGTAACAGCAGTAGTAGTTGTAGTAGTAGTAGGAATTGTTGCAGTCGTGGTAGTACTAGTGGCAAGAACAACAGTAGTAGTGTAGTAGTAGTGGTAGTTGTAGTAGTAGCAGTAATAGTAGTAGTCGTAGCAACAACAACAACAATAGTAGTACTGTGGTAGTTGTAGTTGTTGTTGTTGTAGTAGTCGCAGTAGTAGTAGTAGTTATAGTAGTAGCAACAGTTGTAGTAGTAAGAGTAGCTGTAGTAGTAGCAGAAGTAGTAGAAGTTGGAGAAGTAGTGGTAAGAGTAGTAACAGTAATAGTAGTAGTAGTAGGAGTAGCAGTGGTAGTAGTAGTAACAACAGTTGTTGTGGTATTAGTAGTAGTAGTTATAACAATAGCAGTAGTAGGAGGAGTTGTAGTAGTAGTAGTAGGGCCAGTAGTAGTAGTAGTAGTGGTAGTTGTAGTCATAGTAGTCATAGCTGTAGTAGTTGTAGTAGTTGTTGTTATTGTAGTAGCAGTTGTATTAGATGTTGTAGTAGCTATAGTAGTAGAGGTAGTAGTAGTAGTAGTAGCAGGCAAAATTGTAGAAGCTGTTGTAATAGCAGTAGCAGCAGTACAAATATGAGGAGTAGTAGTAGTAATCATAGAAGCAGTAGAGAAGTAGTGACAGTAGCGATGGTAATAGTAGTAGTTGCAGGAGTAGTAGCAGTTGTAGTAGTAGTAGTAGTAGTAGTAATAGGGATAGGAGTTGTAGTGACAGTAGCAGCCATGGTGGTGGTGGTGGTGGTAGTAGTAGTAGTAGTAGAGGTAGTAGTATTAGTAGAAGTAGTAGTTGTTGTTGTAGCAACCGTAGTAGTAGCAGTAGTAGTAGTATTATTAGTAGCAGTTTTACATTCAGTAGTTGTAGTATTAGTAGTTGTGGAAGTACCCATTGCTGAAATAGTAACTGTAGTAGTTAGCGGTAGCAATAGTCAAAGTAGATGTAGTACAAGAAGTAGGAGTAGTTGTAGCAATAGTAGTTGTTCTATTAGTAGAGGTAGTAGCAACGGTAGTAGATGTAGTAGTTTGAACAGTCGCTGTAATAGTGGTATTGGTAGTAGTTAGAAAAGTAGTAGTAGTAAGAGAACTAGTAGTAGTAGTAGTAGTAGTAGTAGTAGTAATAGCGATCGCAGTAGCTGTGGTAGTAATGGTAGTAGTAGTAGTATTATTTGTAATTGTAGTAGCAGTAGTAATAGTCGAAGCATTCGGAGTAGTAGTAGTAGTAGTGACAGTAGCAGTTGTAGTGGGAGCAGTAGAAGTAGTAGTAGTGGTAGTAGCAGTTGCAGCGATAGTAGTAGTAGTAGTAGGTGAAGTAATAGTAGTAGCAGTAACGGAAGAAGTAGTAGCATTAGTGCTAGTTGTAGTAATAATAGTAGTAGCAGCAGCAGTAGTAGTAGATGTAGTAGTAGTTACCATGCTAGTAGTAGTAGAAGAAGGAGTAGTAGTAGTAGTTGTTGTAGCAGTAGCAGTAGAAGTAGTAGTAGTAGTAGCAATAGTAGTTGCGAAAGTAGCAACAATATTAGTAGTAGTAGATGTGGTGGTACTGGTAGTAGTAGCCGTGTTGACGTAGTAGTAGTAGTAGTAGCAGTATCAAAATTAGTAATAGTTTTAGTTGTAGTAGTACTAGCAGTACTAGTTGTAGCTGTAGTAGGAGAAGTTGTAGTAGTAGTAGTAGCTGCATCAGAGGTAATCATTGTGGTGGTAGTAGTAGTGGGAGAAGAAGTAGTAGTAGTCGTAGTAGCAAAATAAGGGCAACAGTGGTGGTACCAGTAATAGTATTAGTTTTATTAGAAGTGGCAATGGCAGTACTAGTTATAGTAATAGGAACAGCAGCAGTAGTAGTAGTACTAGTAGCAGTAGTAGTTGTAGTAGTTGTAGTAGTATTAGCAGTAGCAGTAGTAGTAGCAGCTTTAGTTGTAGTAGTAGGCAAAGTAGTTGTAGTGGCAGTAGTAGCATAGTAGCTTTAGTAGCAGCAGTAGTAATAGCTGTCGCAGTAGCAGTAGCAGTAGTAGTTGTTGTTGTAGTAGTAGTAGCACCAGTAGCAGCAGTAGTATTAGTAGTAGTGGTAGTAGTTATAGTAGTTATAGCTATAGTAGCAGTTGTAGCCATATTGATAGTAGTAGTTGTTGTTGTTGTAGAAAAAATAGTAGAAGTCGTAGCAGCCATGGATGTAGAAGTAGCAGTAGCTGTAGTAGCCCGTAGTAGTTGATGTAGTTGTAGTAGCAGTAGTAGCAGCAGTAGTTGCAGGAATAGTTGTAGAAGTAGTACTTGTAGTAGTAGTACTAGTAGTACTAGTAGTAACTATTGTAGTAATACTTGTAGTAGCAGTAGTATTAGTAGTAGCAGTCGCATTAGTCGGAGTAGCAGTAACCATAGTAGCTGCAGTAGTTGCGATAGCAACACTAGTAGGAGATGTAGTAGTAGTAGCAGTAGCGGTAGTAATAATAGTAGCAGTATTAGTAATTGCTGCAGAAGTTGTAGTGGTAACTGTAATACATGAAGTAGTGTAGCAATTATTGTTGTAGTAGCAGTGGTAGCGACAAAAGTAGCAGTAGTATCAATTGAAGTAGCAGCAATAGCAATAGTAGTAGTAGTAGTATCAGTAATAGTAGAGGCAACAATAGTAGCAGTAGTGGTAGTAGTAGCAGCAGAATTAGTAGTAATAGTAGCAGTAGCAGTAGTAGTAGCAGAAGTAGTAGAAGTAGGAGAAGTAGTAGTGGCAGTTGTAGTAAGAGTAGGAGTAGTTGGAGTAGCAGTTGTAGTAGTAGTAGGAGTACTAGTAGTAGTAGTAGTAGTAGGAGTAGTAGTAGTAGTAGTAGTAGTAGTAGTAGTAGTTGTAGTAGTAGTAGTAGTAGTAGTAGTAGTAGTAGTAGTAGTATTAGTAGTAGTTGTTGTTGTCGCAGTTGTAGCAATTGTAGAAGTAGCAGCAGTAGTAGTAGCAGAACTAGCAGTAGTAGTCGTAGCTGAAGTTCTTGTAGTCGTAGTAGTAGCAGTAGTAGTGGGCATTGTAGTAGTAGAGATAGTAGTAATAGTAGTAGTCCTACAGTAGTAGCGGTACCAGTAGTAGTAGTAGCAATAGGCATAGTGGTAGTCATTGCAAAATTAGTAGTGGCAGTTAAGTAGTAGTAGTAGTAGCAAGAGTAGTTGTAGTAGCAGCAGTAGTAGCAGTATGAGAAGTAGTTGTAGTAGAAGTAATAGAAGTGGTAGTAGCAATAGAATTAGTACAAGGGGAAGCAGTAATAGGAGCAGTAATCGAAATAGTAGTAGTAGTAATAGTAGTAGTGGTAGAAGTAGTAGTTGTGGTAGAAGCACTAGCGGTTGTAGCAGTAATAGTAGTAGTAGCACTAGTAGTAGTCGTAATAGTAGCAGTAGGAGTAGTAGTAGTAGTATTATTATTATTATTAGTAGTAGTAGTAGTAGTAGTAGTAGTAGTAGCAAAAGTAGTAGTTATTGCAGTAGAAGTAGTAGTAGTACTAGCAATAGTAATAGCAGTAGTAGCAGCCGCAATAGTAGCAGTAATAGCATAAGTAGTAGTAGTTGAAACGTAGTAGCAGTAGCAATAGTCGTAGTGGTAGTTGTAGTAGTAGTAGTATTAGTAGTAGCAGTAGCAGTAGTAGCAGTAGTAGCAGTTGTTGTAGAAGTAGTAGTTGTTGTACTTGTTGTAGTAGTATGATTAGTTGATGTAGTAGTGGCACCAGTAATCGTAATAGTAGTAGTAGTAGTTGTAGTAGGAGAAGTAGTACCAATAGTTGCTATAATAGGATAAGTAGTACTAGTAGCAGTAGTAGTAGTAATAGTAGTAGTAGTAGAATAAGTAGTTTTACTTCTTATAGTAGTAGTAGTAGTAGGAGTAGTAGTAATAGTAGTAGCAGTAGTAGCGCCGGTTGTAGTAGAAGCAACAGTAGAAGTAGAAATTATTGACGTAGTTGTAGTAGTAGTAGTCCCCGCAATAGTAGTAGTCATAGGAGTAGCAGCAGCAGCAATAGTAATAGTAGTAGTTGCTGTCGTAATAGCAGTAATAGTAGCAACAACAGTTGTAGCAGTAGTAGTAGCCGTAGTAGTAGTAGTGGTGGTGGTGGTGGTGGTAGAAGTAGTAGTAGCAGTAGTAGTAGTAGTAGGAGTAGCAGTAGTAGCAGCTGTAGCAGCAGCAGCAGCAGTAGTTGTAATCGCAGTAGTAGCAGCAATAGTAGTAGTAGCTATAGTAGTAGAAGTAGTTGTTGTAGCAGTAGTAGTAGTCATAGTACTAGCAGCAGTAGTAGTAGTATTAGTAGTTTTGGTAGTTTTAGTAGCTGGGGTAGTCGTAGTTGTACTAGTAGTAGCACTGGTAGTAACAGTACTAGTAGTAGTAGGAGAACTAGTAGTAGTAGCAATAGCAGCAATAGGAGTAGTAATAGTTGTCATAGAAGTAACAGTAGTTGTAACAATTGCCATTATACTTGCTACAATGCTTGTAGAAGTAGTGTTTTCTGTAGTTGTTGTAGCAATTGTGATATCAGTGGCAATAGTAGTAGGAAACATAGTTGTAGTAGCTATAGCAGCAGGAGCAGCAATATTAGTAGTTTTAGTAGTAGTAGTGTAGTAGCAGTGGTAGTAGCAGCAATAGTAGTACCAGTAGTAGCAGTAGTAGCACTAGTGGTGGTGGTAGGAGTAGTAGTAGAAGAAGTAGAAGTAGTAGTAGTAGTAGTTGTTGTTGTTGTAGAAGTAGCAGTAGTAGCCGATGAAGGTGTAGTAGTAGCAGTAGCTATAATAGTAATAGTATTAGTAGTAGTAGCGGCAGTAGCAAATGTAGTAGTAGTAGTAGTAGTAGTAGCAACAACAACAACAACAATAGTAGTAATAGTAGTAGTTCTAGTAGTAGCAGTGGTAGCAGCAGCAGAAGTAGTACCAACAGTAGCAGTAGTAGCTACAGTGGTACTGGTAGTAATTGCGGTAGTAGTAATAGTAGGAGAAGTAGTAGTAGTAGTAGTAGTAGTTGTTGTAGTATTAGTAGTAGTAGCCGAAGAAGGTGTAGTAGTAGTAGTAGTCATAATAGTATTAGTATTAGTAGTAGTAGCAACAGCAGCAGCATTAGTAGTAATAGTATTAGTTGTTGTAGCAATTGTAGGAGCAGTCGTAGTTGTAGTAGTAGCTGTAGCAGTAGCAGTAGTAGCTATTTTAGTAATTCTAGTAGAAGTAGTACTACTAGTAGTAGCTATTCTAGTAATTCTAGTATTAGCAGTAGTATTAGTAGCAACAGTAGCATTAGTTTTAGTAGCTGAAATGTAGTAGCAGAAGTAGTAGCAAGAGTAATACTAGTAGGAGAAGTGGTGGTAGTAGCTATTGTAGTATTAGTAGTAGCTACAGTAGTTGTAGTGGTAGTCGTAGTTGTTGAAGTATTAGCAGTAATTATTGTGGTAGCAGCAGTATTAGTGGCAACAACAATTATCGTAGTAGTATAGTAGTAGTAATTGTTATACAAGTAGCAATACTAGCAGTAGTCGTAGTAGTAGCTGCAGTAGTAGTAGTAATAGCAGCAATAGAAGTAGCAGAAGTAGTAGCAGAAGTACTAGAAGTAGGAGAAGTCATAGTTAAGTAGTAGTAGTAGAAGTAGTAGTGGTAGTAGTTGTTGTTGTTGTTGTTATTGTTGTTGTTGTTGTTGTTGTTGTTATATTTGTATTAGTCATAGTTGTAGTATCAGTGGTAGTTATAGTCGTCAAAGTAGTAGTAGTAGCAGTAGTGGTAGTGGTAGAAGTAGTCATAGTAGTGGTAGAAGTAGCGGCATCAGCGACATTAATATTAGTAGTTGTAGTAGTAGTAGTGGTAGTAGCAACAGTAGCAGCAGTAGTAGCAGTAGCAGTATCATTAGCAGTAGTATTAGCAGAGTCATAGTAGTAATAGATGCAGTCGTAGTCGTAGTAGTAGTACACATACAAGTAGCAGTTGTAGAAGTAGTAGCAGTAGCTATAATTGTTATTATTGTGGTTGTTGTCATTGTAGTAGTCACAGCGGTGTAGTAATAGTAGTAGTAGTACTAGTAGTAATAGTACAAGTAGTAGTAGTAGTAGTAGTAGTAGTAGTAGTAGTACAAGTAGGACTAGTAGTGGTGGTAGTGCAACTAGTAGTAGTAGCAGTAGTAGTAGTAGTAGTAGTAGTAGTGGTAGCTGTTCTAGTAGTAGAAGCAGTAGCTGTAGTAATAGTAGTAGAAGTAGTTGTAGTTGTTGTAGTGGTAGTAGTAGTAGTATTAGTAGTTATTGTAGTAGTAGTTGTGGTAGTAGTAGCAGCAGAAGAGGCAGTAGTAGTAGTCATTGTAGAAATAGTAGCAGTAATAGTAGTAGAAGTAGTAGAAGAAGAAGTAGTTATTGTTGTAGAAGTAGTAGCAGTTCTAATAGCAGTTGAACTAGTCGTAGCAGCAGCCAAAATAGCAGCAGTAGTATTAGTAGTACTTGTAAGGGTAGAAGTTGTAGTAGTGTAGGTGTAGGAGCAGAAGTAGTAGTAGTAGATGTAGTCATTGTAGTGGTAGTAGTAGAAGTAGTTGTAGTAGTAGCAATAATAATAGTAGAAGGAGTAGTAGTAGAAGTAGTTGTAGTAGTAGCAATAATAATAGTAGTAGGAGTAGTAGCAATAGTAGTAGTAGTAGGAGTAGTTGGAGTAGCAATAGGGGTAGTGGTAGTAGTAGTAGTAGCAGTTGTAATAGTAGTAATTATTGTGCTAGTAGTACTACCAGTAGTCGTAATAGTAGTAGTAGTAGTAGTAGTAGTAGTGCTAGTAGTTGTAGCAGCAGCAACAGCAGTAGTAGTATTAGTTGTTATTGTAGCTGTAGTAGTAGTTGTAGTAGTACTTGTAAAAGTTGTAGTAGTAGTTGTTGTTGTTGTTGTAGGAGTAGTAATAGGAGTAATAGTGGGAGTAGTAGTACAAGTAGTTGTAGTAGCAGAAGGTGGAGTAGTAGCAGATCTAGTAGTAGGGATAGTAGTTCAAGTAATAGTTCCAGTAGGCGTAGTAATAGTAGTAGTATAGTAGTAGTAGCTATAGTAGTGGAACAGATAATATTTGTAGTAGTAGGAGGAGTTGTAGTATTGGTTGTAGCTATAGTATTTGTAGTAGTATAAGTTGAAGTAGTAGTAGTAGTAGTAATTGGAGTAGCAAAAGTAGTAGGAGTAGCAGTAGTAGCAGAAGTAGTAGTAGGGATAGTAGTAGGAGTAGTAGTAGGAGGAGTAGTAGCAGAAGTAGTAGCACGTATAGTGGAAGCAGTAGGATTTAGAGGAGGAGGAGTAGTAGTTGTAGTAGTAAAGTGGTGGTGGTGGTAGTAGTAGTAGTAGTAGTGGTAGTAGTAGTAGCAATAGTAGTATTAGAATTAATAGTGGTAGTAGGAGGAGGAGTCGTAATAGTAATAGTAGAAGTTGTAGTAGTAGAAGTAGTAGCTGTAGTAGTGGTAGCAGTAGTAGACATAGTAGTGGGAGCTATAGTAGTTGTGGGAATAGTAGTAGTAGTAGTAGTAGCAGTAGTAGTAGTTGTTGTTGTAGTAGTAGCATTAGTAGTCTTGTAGTAGTCTTGTACTAGTAGTTCTCTTGTAGTAATAGTGTAGTTGTAGGAGTAGTTTTAGTAGTAGTAGTAGTTGCAGTAGTCCAAGAAGTAGTAGTAGCGATAGTTGTTGCAGTAGTCATTGTAGTAGTAGTAGTATTAGTATTAGCAATAGTAGTAGTAGTAGTAGTAGTAGTAGTAGTAGTAGTAGTAGTAGTAGAAGTAGCAGTAGTAGTATTAGTAGTAGTAGTAGTGGTAGTATTATTAGTAGTTGTAGTAGTAGTAGCATTAGTAGTAGTAGTAGTAGTAGTGGTCATAATAGTCATAGCAGTAGTAGTTGTGGTAGTAGTAATAGTGGTAGTTGTTGTAGTGGGAGTAGTCATGGCAGCAGCTGAAGTGATAGTAGTCGTAGTCGTAGCAGTAGCAATAGTACTTGCAACAGTAACAAAAGCAGTAATAATAATAGTCATTGTGGCAGTAGTAGAAGTAGTAGTGGCAGTAGCAGTAGTAGCTGTAGTAGTAGCGGTAGGAGAATTAGTAATAGTAGCCATAACTGTAACAGTAGTAGTGGTAGTAATAGTAGTAGCCATAGCAGCAACAGAAGTAGTTGTAGTAATAGCAAAACTAGTAGCTATCATTGCAGTAATAGCAGTAGTAGAAGTTGCAGCAGCAGTAGAGGCAGTATGGGTAGTAGTAGTAGTAGTAGGAGTAGTGCAAGTAGAAGTAGTGGTAGTAGTGCTAGTTGTAGCAGTAGCTGTAGTAGTAGTAGTGGCAACGGTAGTAGTAGTAGTAGGAGTAGTAGTAGTAGTAACGCTGGTGGTAGCTGTTTTAGTAGTAATAGCAACTATTGTAGCAACAGTAGTAGTAGTAGTAGCAGCAGCAGCAGCAGTAGTCTTAGTAATAGTAGTAAGAGGAGTAGAAGCAATAGTAGTCATAATAGTAGTAGTAGTAGTAGTTGAACTGGTAGTAATAGTGGTAGTTGTAGGAGTAGCAGTTGTTGTAGTTATTGTTGTAGTAGTTTTTATTATTGTAGTAGTTGTAGTAGTAGTTTTAGTAGTTTTAGTAGTAGTAGTAGTAGTAATAGAAGTAGTAATAGAAGTCGCGGTGGTAGTATTAGCAATTGCGGTAGTAGTGGAGGCCATATTAGTAGTAGTTGTTGTTGTTGTCGTGGTAACAGGAGTAGTTGAAGTATTAGTAGTTGTAGTATAATTGTAGTGGTAGTAGCTGGAGTTGTAGTAGTAGCAACTGCACTAGTACTAGAAGTAGTAGTAGTTGTAGTAGCAGCGGTAGTAGTAGACGTTGTAGTAGTAGTACAAGCAGTTGCAGCAATATTAGTAGTGCAAGTAGTCACAGTAGTAGGAGGAGTAGTAGAAGAAGTCGTAGTAGGGGTAGTTGTAGTAGCGGGAGTTATAGTAGGAGGAGGAGTAGTAGTAGTTGTGTAGTAGTTGTAGTAGTAGTAGTAATAGCTATAGTAGTGGTAGAAGTACTAGAAGCAGTAGTAAGATGTGTAGTAGCAGTAGTAGTTGTCGTTCATGTAGTAGTAGTCGTGGAAGTACTAGTTGTAGTTGTAGTAGTTGGAGTTGTAGTAGTAGTAGTAGTAGTTGGAGTAATTGTAGGAGGAGGAGGAGTAGTAGTGGTAGCAGTAGGAGGTCTAGCAATAGTAGTTGGATTAGTAGTTGAAGTAGTGGTAGTACTAGTAGAAGTGTTGGTGGTAGCTGTACTAGTTGTCATAGTAGTAGTAGTAGTAGTAGTAGTAGTAGTAGTAGTGGTAGTCGAACTAATAGTAGTAGTAGTAGTTGTTGTTGTTGTTGTTGTTGTAGTAGTAGTAGTAATTGTAGCAGCAGCAGCAGTAGTAGTATTAGGAGTAGTAGTAATGGTAATAGCAGCAACAGCAGTAGTAGAAGTAGTAGTAGCTGTAGTAGTAGTAGTAGTAGTAATAGTAGTAGGTGTGTTAGGAGCAGTAGTAGTATTAGTAGTTGTAGTAGCAGTCGCAATAGTAATAGTAGTAGTAGTAGGAGGAGTCATAGGAGAATTAGGATTACTAGTAGTATTAATTGTACCAGCAGCAATAGTAGTAGTAGGAGTAGTAGTGCCAGTAGGTGTAGTAGTAGTAAAAGCAGTGGTAGTATTAGTAGTGGTAGTTGTAGTAGTAGTAGCAGTAGTACTAATAGCAGTAGTAGTAGTGGTAGTAGTCACACAAGCAGTAGTAGTAGAAATAATAGAAATTGAAGTTGTCATAGCACTAGTAGTAGTTATTGTTGCAGTATTTGTAATAGCAATAGTAGCAGTAGTAGCAGTAGTAACAGTAGAAGTAGTTGTAGCAGTAGTAGTAGTAATAGTAGAAGTAGTAGTAACGGTAGAAGTAGTAGCAGTAGTTGTAGTAGTAGTAGTAGAAGTAGTTGTAGCTGTAGTGGCAACAGTAGTAGTAGTGGAAGTAGTAGTGGTAGTAGTATAATTAGTGGCATTTGTAGTAGTTGCAGTGATAGTTATTGTAGTAGGTGTAGTCGTAGTCGTAGTAGTTATAATTGTAGTTCTAAAAATAGTAATTGTTTTAGGAGAAGTAGCAGTAAAAGTAGTAGAAGTAGTAGCCATAATAGGGGTAGCAATTGTAGTAGGAGGAGTGGTAGTACTAGGAGAAGTAGCAGTAGTAGTAGTTGTAGTAGCAGTAGTAGTAGAAGTAGTTGTAGTAGTAGCAATAATAGTAGTAGGAGGAGTAGTAGCAATAGTAGTAGTAGTAGGAGTAGTTGGAGTAGTAGTAGGAGTAGTAGTGGTAGTAGTAGTAACTCGAGTAGCAGTAGTAATAGTAGCTGTAGTAATACTTGTAATTGTTGTGCTAGTAGTACTACTAGTAGCCGTAATAGTAGTAGTAGTAGTACTAGTAGTGCTAGTTGTAGCAGTAGTAGCAGTAGTAGTAGTTGTTGTTGTTGTTATTGTAGCTGTAGTAGTAGCTGTAGTAGTGCTTGTAACAGTCGTAGTAGTAGTAGTAGTTGTTGTTGTAGGAGTAGTAATAGGAGTAGTAGTGGGAGTGTAGTACAAGTAGTAGTAGTAGCTGAAGGTGGAGTAGTAGCAGATCTAGTAGTAGGGATAGTGGTTCGAATAGTAGCTGTAGTAATACTTGTAATTGTTGTCCTAGTAGTACTACTAGTAGCCGTAATAGTAGTAGTAGTAGTACTAGTAGTGCTAGTAGTAGCAGCAGTAGTAGTAGTTGTTGTTGTTATTGTAGCTGTAGTAGTAGCTGTAGTAGTGCTTGTAACAGTCGTAGTAGTAGTAGTAGTTGTTGTTGTAGGAGTAGTAATAGGAGTAGTAGTGGGAGTGTAGTACAAGTAGTAGTAGTAGCTGAAGGTGGAGTAGTAGCAGATCTAGTAGTAGGGATAGTGGTTCGAATAGTAGCTGTAGTAATACTTGTAATTGTTGTCCTAGTAGTACTACTAGTAGCCGTAATAGTAGTAGTAGTAGTACTAGTAGTGCTAGTAGTAGCAGCAGTAGTAGTAGTTGTTGTTGTTATTGTAGCTGTAGTAGTAGCTGTAGTAGTGCTTGTAACAGTCGTAGTAGTAGTAGTAGTTGTTGTTGTAGGAGTAGTAATAGGAGTAGTAGTGGGAGTGTAGTACAAGTAGTAGTAGTAGCTGAAGGTGGAGTAGTAGCAGATCTAGTAGTAGGGATAGTGGTTCGAATAGTAGCTGTAGTAATACTTGTAATTGTTGTCCTAGTAGTACTACTAGTAGCCGTAATAGTAGTAGTAGTAGTACTAGTAGTGCTAGTAGTAGCAGCAGTAGTAGTAGTTGTTGTTGTTATTGTAGCTGTAGTAGTAGCTGTAGTAGTGCTTGTAACAGTCGTAGTAGTAGTAGTAGTTGTTGTTGTAGGAGTAGTAATAGGAGTAGTAGTGGGAGTGTAGTACAAGTAGTAGTAGTAGCTGAAGGTGGAGTAGTAGCAGATCTAGTAGTAGGGATAGTGGTTCGAATAGTAGCTGTAGTAATACTTGTAATTGTTGTCCTAGTAGTACTACTAGTAGCCGTAATAGTAGTAGTAGTAGTACTAGTAGTGCTAGTAGTAGCAGCAGTAGTAGTAGTTGTTGTTGTTATTGTAGCTGTAGTAGTAGCTGTAGTAGTGCTTGTAACAGTCGTAGTAGTAGTAGTAGTTGTTGTTGTAGGAGTAGTAATAGGAGTAGTAGTGGGAGTGTAGTACAAGTAGTAGTAGTAGCTGAAGGTGGAGTAGTAGCAGATCTAGTAGTAGGGATAGTGGTTCGAATAGTAGCTGTAGTAATACTTGTAATTGTTGTCCTAGTAGTACTACTAGTAGCCGTAATAGTAGTAGTAGTAGTACTAGTAGTGCTAGTAGTAGCAGCAGTAGTAGTAGTTGTTGTTGTTATTGTAGCTGTAGTAGTAGCTGTAGTAGTGCTTGTAACAGTCGTAGTAGTAGTAGTAGTTGTTGTTGTAGGAGTAGTAATAGGAGTAGTAGTGGGAGTGTAGTACAAGTAGTAGTAGTAGCTGAAGGTGGAGTAGTAGCAGATCTAGTAGTAGGGATAGTGGTTCGAATAGTAGCTGTAGTAATACTTGTAATTGTTGTCCTAGTAGTACTACTAGTAGCCGTAATAGTAGTAGTAGTAGTACTAGTAGTGCTAGTAGTAGCAGCAGTAGTAGTAGTTGTTGTTGTTATTGTAGCTGTAGTAGTAGCTGTAGTAGTGCTTGTAACCGTCGTAGTAGTAGTAGTTGTTGTTGTTGTAGGAGTAGTAATAGGAGTAGTAGTGGGAGTAGTAGTACAAGTAGTAGTAGTAGCAGAAGGTGGAGTAGTAGCAGATCTAGTAGTAGGGATAGTGGTTCGAGTAATAGTTGTAGTAGGTGTAGTCGTAGTAGTAGTAGTAGTAGTAGTAGTAGTAGTAGTAGTAGTAGTAGTATAGTAGTAGTAGCTATAGTAGTAGAAGAGATAATATTTGTAGTAGTAGGAGGAGTTGTAGTATTTGTTGTAGCTATAGTATTTGTAGTAGTAGAAGTTGAAGTAGTAGTAGTAGTAGTAGTAATTGGAGTAACAAAAGTAGTAGGAGTAGTAGTAGTAGCAGAAGTAGTAGTAGGGATAGTAGTAGGAGTGGTAATAGGAGGAGTAGTAGCAGAAGTAGTTGCACGTATAGTGGAAGCAATAGGATTTAGAGGAGGAGGAGGAGGAGTAGTAGTAGTAGTGGTGGTAGCAGTAGTAATAGTAGTATTAGAATTAATATTGGTAGTAGGAGGAGGAGGAGTAGTAGTAGTAATAGTAGGAGTTGTAGGAGTAGAAGTAGTAGTTGTAGTAGTGGTAGCAGTAGTAGACATAGTAGTGGGAGCTGTAGTAGTTGTGGGAGTGGTAGTAGTAGTCATAGCAGTTGTTGTTGTAGTAGTAGCATTAGTAGTCTTGTAGTAATCTTGTACAAGTAGTTGTCTTGCAGTAATAGTGTAGTTGTAGTAGCAGTATTAGTAGTAGTAGTAGTTGCGGTAGTCCAAGAAGTAGTAGTAGCAGTAGTTGTCGCAGTAGTCATTGTAGTAGTAGTAGTAGTAGTATTAGTAATAGTAGTATTAGTAGTAGTTGTAGTAGTTGTAGAAGTAGCAGTAGTAGTATTAGTAGTAGTAGTAGTAGTGGTGGTGGTAGTATTATTAGTAGTTGTAGTACTAGTAGCATTAGTAGTAGTCGTAGTAGTAGTAGTGGTCGTAATAGTCATAGTTGTGGTAGCTGTGGTAGTAGTAATGGTAGTAGTTGTTGTAGTGGGAGTAGTCATGGCAATAGCTGAAGTGGCAGTAGTCGTAGTCGTAGCAGTAACAAAAGCAATAATAACAATAGTCATTGTGGCAATAGTAGAAGTAGTAGTAGCTGCAGCAGTAGTAGTTGGAGAATTAGTAATAGTAGCCATAACTGTAATAGTAGTAGTGGTAGTAATAGTAGTTGCCACAGCAGCAACAGAAGCAGTAGTAACAATAGCAATACTTGTAGCTATCATTGCAGTAATAGCAGTAGTAGAAGTTGCAACAGCAGTAGAGGTAGTATTGGTGGTAGTAGTGGTAGTAGGAGTAGTGCAAGTAGAAGTAGTGGTAGTAGTGCTAGTAGTAGCAGTAGTTGTAGTAGTAGTCGTACCAGCAGCAGTAGTAGCAGTAGGCGTAGTAGCAGTAGTAACGCTGGTGGTAGTTGTTTTAGTAGTAATAGCAACTATTGTAGCGGTAGTAGTAGTAGTAGTAGTAGCAGCAGCAGTAGTAGTCTTAATAATAGTAGTAACCAGAGTAGTAGGAGTAGTATTTGAACTAGTAGTAATAGTGGTAGTTGTAGGAGTAGTAGTTGTTGTAGTTGTTGAAGTAGTAGTTGTTATTGTTGTAGTAGTTGTAGTAGTAATTTTAGTAGTTTTAGTAGTAGTAGTAGTAGTAAAAGTCGCGGTGGTAGTATTAGCAATAGCTGTAGTAGTGGTGGTCATATTAGAAGTAGTTGTTATTGTTGTCATAGTAGCAGGAGTAGTAGAAGTATTAGTAGTAGTAGTACAATTGTATTAGTAGTAGTTGGAGTTGTAGTAGCAGCAACTGCACTAGTAGTAGAAGTGGTAGTAGTTGTAGTAGTAGCGGTAGTAGTAGAAGTTGTAGTAGTAGTAGTACAAGCAGTTGCAGCAATAGTAGTAGTGCAAGTAGTCACAGTAGTAGGAGGAGTAGTAGAAGTAGTAGTAGGGATAGTTGTAGGAGCGGGAGTTGTAGTAGGAGTAATAGTAGTAGTAGTTGTATAGTAGTTGTAGTAGTAGTAGTAATAGCTATAGTAGTTGTAGAAGTACTAGAAGTAGTAGTAAGATGTGTAGTAGTAGTTGTTGTTGTCATTCATGTAGTAGTAGTCATGGAAGTTCTAGTAGTAGTTGTAGTAGTTGGAGTAGTAGTAGTAGTAGTAGTAGTTGGAGTAGTAATAGCAGGAGGAGTAGTAGTGGTAGCAGTAGGAGGTCTAGCAGTAGTAGTAGAAGTAGTAGTAGAAGTAGTGGTAGTACTAGTAGAAGTATTGGCAGTAGCAGTAGTAGTTGTCGTAGTAGTATTAGTAGTAGTAGTAGTAGTAGTAGTAGTAGTAGTAGTAGTAGTCGTACTAGTAGTAGTAGTACTAGTAGTAGTAGTTGTTGTTGTTGTAGTATTAGTAGTAGTAGTAGTAATTGTAGCAGTAGCTGTAGTAGTAGTAGCAGAAGTAGGGGTGGTGGTAGTAGGAGTAGTAGTTGTGGTAATAGCAGCAGTAATAGAAGTAGTAGTAGCTGTAGTAGTAGTAGTAGTAATAGTAGTAGGTGTGTTAGGAGTAGTAGTAGTATTAGTAGCATTAGTAGCAGCCACAGTTGTAATAGTTGTAGTAGTAGCAGGAGTCATAAGAGTATTAGGATTACTAGTAGTATTAATTGTAGCAGCAGCAATAGTAGTAGTAGTAGTAGTGCCAGTAGGTGTAGTAGTTGTAAAAGCAGTGGTAGTATTAGTAATGGTAGTTGTAGCAGTAATAACAATAGTACTAGCAGCAGTATTAGTGGTGGTAGTAGTCGCACGAGTAGTAGTAGCAGAAATAATAAAAGTTGAAGTTGTTGTGGCACTAGTAGTAGTTGTTGTAGCAGTATTTGTAATAACAGTAGTGGCAGTAGTAGTAGTAGTAGTAGTCATAGAAGTAGTAGTAATAGTAGAAGTAGTAGCAGTAGTTGTAGTAGTAGTAGTGGAAGTAGTTGTAGCAGTAGTGGCAACAGTAGTAGTAGTGGAAGTAGTAGTGGTAGTAGTATAGGTACTGACATTTGTAGTAGTTGTAGTGATAGTTGTTGTAGTAGTTGTTATTGTTGTAGGTGTAGTCTTAGTTGTAGTAGTTATAATAGTAGAACTAAAAATAGTAATAGTTGTAGGAGAAGTAGCAGTAAAAGTAGTAGAAGTTGTAGCCATAATAAAAGTAGTGGTTGTAGGAGGAGTAGTAGTACTAGGAGTAGTAGCAGTAGTAGTGGTTGTAGCAGTAGTAGTAGTAGAAATAATAGTATTTGTTCGAGTAGAAGTAATAATAGTAGTAATAGTAGTACATGCAGTAGTAGTTGTTGGAGTCGAAATAATAGTAGTAGTAATAGTAGTACTTGGAGTAGTCATTGTTGGAGTAGAAGTAATAGTAGGTGTACTAGTAGTACTTGCAATAGTAGTTGTTGGTGTAGAAGCAATAGTACTACTTGTAGTTGTAGTTGTAATAGTTGAAGTTGTAGTGGTAGTATTAGAAGTAGTAGTAGTAGCAATTGTTGTTGTTGTTGTTGTTGTTGTAGTAGTAGCAGTAGTAGTAGGAGTAGTAGTTGTTGTAGTAGTAGTAGTAGTAGTAGGAGGAGGAGGAGGAGGAGGAGGAGGAGGAGGAGTTGTTGTTGTAGTAGTAGTAGTCGCAGTAGTAGTAGCAGCAGCAGTAGTAGTAGTATTAGTAGTAGTAGCAGTAGTAGTAGCAGTAGTAGTTGTTGTAGTAGCAGTACTAGTCGTTGTAGTAATTGTAGTACTACTAGTAATAGTAATTGTAGTACTAGTAGTAAATGTTGTAGTAGTAGTAGTAGTACAAGTAATAGTCATTGTCATAGTAGTATTGTTAGTTTTAGTAATACTAGTTGTAGTAGTAATAGTATTAGTAGTAGTAGTAGCATTAGTAGTAGTAGTAGTAGGAGTAGTAGAAATAATAATAGTAGTAGTGGTAATAATAGTAGTAGTTCTATTAGTAATAGTAGTATTTGTAGTAGGTGTATTAGGAGTAGTAGTTATAGTAGTAGAAGCAGTAGTTGTAGCAGTAGTAGTAGAAGTAGTAGTAGTAATAGTTGTCATAGTAGTAGTAGCAGCAACAATAGTAGTAGTAGTAGTTGAAGTAGTAGTAGTAGTTGTGGTTGTAGTATTAGTAGTAGAAGTATTAGTAACAGTGGTATTGGTAGTAGTAGTAGTAATAGCCAAAGTAGTAGTAGGGGTTGTAGAAGTAGCCCTATCGTTGACAATAGTAGCCGTAGTAGTAGTAGTCGTAGTAGCATTAGTAGAATAGTAGTTTTAGTAGTTGTACGAGCTGTAGCACCTATAGTCAAAGTAGTAGAAGCAATAGTTGCAGCAACTATAGTTATAGTAGAACTAGCAGTAGCGGCAACAGCTACAATAGTTGCACTATTATAGTAGTCGTAGCAATAGTAGCCATAGTAGCAGTAGTAGTAGCAGTACTAGTAACAGTAATCGTAGCAGTAGCAGTAGTCATTGTCGCTATTGTTGCAGTAGAAGTCGAAGTAGTAACTATAGCAACAACAATAGTAGTTGTAGCAGAAGCAGCAGTAGTAGCAATAATAGTAGTAGTAGTGGTAGTAGTAGTAGTTGTAGTAGTAGTAGTCACAGTCTTACTAGTGGAAGTAGTAGCAGAAGTAGTAGTAGTGGTAATAGCAGCAGTTGTAGTAGTATTAGTAGCAGTAGTAGATGTAGCTGCATTAGTAGTAGTAGTAGTTAATTAGTAGTTGTTGCAGTAGTAGTAGTAGTAGTAGTAGTAGTAGTAGTAGTAGTAGTAGTAGTAGTAGTAGTAGTAGTAGTAGTAGTAGTAGTAGTAGTAGTAGTTGCAGCAGTTGAAGCAGTATTAATAGTAAGCAGTAGTAGAAGTAGAAGCAGTAATAGTTGTTGTAGCAGTTGTAGCAATAGTAGCTGGAACAACAATTTCGGTAGAAGTAGTAGGAGATGTAGTACAAGTAGTAGTAGTAGAAGTAGTAGCAGCAGCAGTAGTAGTAGCTGTTGTTGTTGTTGGTGTCATCGTGGTAGTAGTAGTAGTGGAAGTTGTAGTACTACTAGTACCAGAAGTATAATTAATAGCCGCAGTAGTAGGAGATGTAGTACCACTAGTAGTAGCAGTATTACTACCAGCAGGAGCAGCAGTAGTGGTAGTAGCAGTGGAAGTAGTCATAGTAACAATAATTTTAGTCATAGTAGTTGTGGTAGCAACAGCAGTGGTAGTAGCAGTAGTAGTAGTCATAGTAGTAGTAGCAGCAATAGTAGTAGTAGTAGTAGTACAAGTAGTAGTGATTCCAGTAGTAGTGGCAATAGTAGTAGTGGGTGTAGAAGTCATAGAAGTTGTAGCAGCAATAGTAGTAGGAGTAGTAGGAGTAGTAGTTTTTGTTGTAGCAGTAGCAGTAGAAGTAGTAGTACTAGTAGTACTAGTAGTACTAGTAATAGTACTAGCAGTTCTAACAATAGTTGTAGCAGAAGCATAGTATTACTAGTAGTTGTTGTAGTCATTATAGTAGTGTTAGTAGTAGTAGTAGTAGTTGTTGTTGTAGTAGTTGTGGTGGTAGTAGTAGCAGTAGTAATAGTAGTATTAGTAGTTGCAGCAGTCATAGTATTTGTAGTTGTAGTAATAGTAGTAGTTGAAGAAGTTGTAGTAGTTATAGTTATAATACTAGTAGTGGTAGTAGGGGTACTAGATTTACTAGTTGTAGTAGTGATATTATTACTAGCAGAAGTAGTAATGGTAGTAGTCATAGAAGTAGCAGTTGTAGTAGTAGTACTAGGAGTAGTTGCAGCAGTAATAGTAGTAGTAGTAGTACTAGTAAAAGTAGTAGCAGTTGCATAGTAGCAGCAGAAGTAGCAAAGTACTAGTAGCAGTAGTAGTAGTAGTTATTGTTGCTGTTGTATTCGTAGTATTCATTGTAGTAGTATTAGTAGTAGTAGTAGTAATAGAAGTAGTAGTAGTCGTAGTAGTAGTAGTAGTACTTGTTGTTATTGTTGTTGTTGTAGCAGCAGCAGCAGCAGCAGCAGCAGTAGTAGCAGTAGTAGTAGTAGCAGTAGTAGTAGGAGGAGGAGTAGGAGTAGCGGCAACAGCAGCAACATTATTTATAGTTCTCATAGTAGTTGTGGTAGTATCAGCAGTAATAGTCATAGTAGCAAAAGCAGTCGCATTAGCAGTAGTAGTTGTAATAGTCGTAGTAGTAATCAAAGTAGTAGTAGCTGCAGTAGAAGTAGTTGTAGTTGTTATTGTTGTCATTTTGTAGTAGTCGCAGGAGTAGTAGTAGTTATTGTTGTAGTATAAGTAGTAGTAGTTGTATCAGCAATACTAGTAGTAGCAGTAGTAGAAGCAATAGCTGTAGTAGTAGTTGACGTAGCAGTAGTAGTGGTTGTTGTTGTTGTTGTTGGGGTAGTAGTAGATATAGTAGCAGCAGCGGATGGCAGTAGTAGCAGTAGTATTAGTAGTAGTAGTAGTAGTAGTCGTAGTAGAAGAGGAAGAAGTAGTAGTAGTTGTTGTAGTAGTAGTACTAGTTGATGTAGAAGTAGTGGTAGTAGCAGATGTAGTACTAGTTGTAGTAGTACGAGTTGGAGTAGTAGTAGTTGTAGTAGTAGTAGGAGTAGTAGTAGTATCAACAAGAGTAGTAGTAGTTGTAGTAATAGTACTAGTAACAGTAGTAGTAGTCACAGAGGTATTAGAAGTAGTGGTAGCATTAGTAGTAGTTGTAGTAGTCACAGTAGGTGTAGTAGTAATAGTTGCATTAGTTGTAGTAGGAGTAGTAGTACTAGTGGTAGTAGCAGCAGTCGTAATAGTTGCAGAAGTAGTTATAGTAGAAATAGTAGTAGTAGTAACAACAGCAGCAAGAGTAGTAGTTCAAGTAGTAGTAGTAGGAGGAGTAGCAGTAGTAGAAGTTGTAGTAGTCATAGCTGTTGTAGTAGAAGGAGTAGTAGTGCTAGTAGTAGTTGTAGTAGTAGTGTAGTTGCAGAAGCAGTAGTTGTGGTAGTTGAGGTAGTTGCAGTAATTGTTGTAGTAGTAGTTGTAGTAGTAGTGTACTTGCAGAAGCAGTAGTTGTGGTAGTTGAGGTAGTTGCAATAATTATTGTAGTTGTAGTAGTTGTAGTAGTAGTAGCTGAAGTAATAGTTGCCGAAGTGGTAGTAGCAGTAGTAGTAGTTCTAGTAGTAGTAATAGTAGTTGTTGTTATATTAGTAGCAAGGATAGCAGTAGTAGTAGAAGCATTTGCAACAGTAGTTGTAGCTGCAATAGCAGGAGTAGTAGTAGTAGTTGTTGTTGTTGTTGTACTAGTAGTAGCAGAAGTATTATTAGCAAAAGTTGTAATCGGAATAGTTGTTGTAATAGTAGGAGTGGTAGTAGTAAATGTAGTAGTAGCAGTTGTGGTAGTAGCAGGAGGAGTAGTAGTAGTTGTTGTAGTAATAGTAGGTGTTATAGGAGCAAGAGTAGTAGTAGCAGCAGAAGTAGCAGTAGTAATACTTGTAGTAGTAGTCTTAGTAGAAGGAATAGGTGTAGTTGTAGTACAAGTAGTTGCAACAGTAGTAGTAGCTGCAGGAGCTGGAGTAGTAGTTGTCATAGTAGTAATATTAGCAGTAGTTGTAGTAGGTATAGTACTAGGAGCAGGTGTTGGAGTTGGAGTAGTCATAATTGTTGTAGCAGCAATGGTAGTAGTAGTAGCAGTAGAAGTTGTTGTTGTTGTTGTAGCTGTAGAAGTGGTAGTAGTGGTGGTGGTGGTGGTGGTGGTAGTAGTAGTAGTAGTTGTAGCAATAGTAGCACTAGTAGTAGTAGTAGTAGTAGGAGTAGCAGCAGTAGTTGTATCAGTAGTAGTAGTAGCAGTAGGAGTAGTAGTAGTAGTAGCTATGGTAATAGTAGCAGTAGTAGTAGTAGTAGAAGTAGTAATAGTTGGTCTAAGCGTGACATCTGCACCAGGAGCAGTTGCAGCAGTAGCAGAAGCAACATTAGTAGTAGGACTAGTAGTAGTACTACAAGTATAACTAGTACTATTAGTAGAAGCAGAAATAGTAGTAGTAGTGGTAGTTGTAGCACTAGTAGTAGTTATATAAGTAGTAGTAGTAGTAGGAGGAGGACAAGGAGGAGGAGGAGGAGGAGGAGTAGTTGTAGTAGCAGTAATAGCAGCAGTAGTAGTAGCAGTAATAGCAGCAGTAGTAGTAGTACACATAGTAGGGATAGTAGTAGGAGGCGTTGTAGCAGAAGTAATCGTAGGGATTGTAGTAGGAGTAGGAGTTGGAGTAGGAAGAGCAATAGTGGTAGTACTACACTTGTAGTAGTTGTAGTAGTAGAAGCCATAGTAGTAGTGGCAGTAATAATAGCACTAGTAGGAGGAGGAGAAGTAGTAATAGTAGTAGTAGGTGTGGTAGTTGTAGAAGTTGGAGTAGTAGTAGAAGAAGTAGTAGTAGGAGTAGTAAAAATAGAGGTAGTAGTAGTGGTAGCAATAGTAGAAGTGGTAGTTGTAACTGTACTAGTTATAATAGTAGTAGTAGTAGTAGTAGTAGTAGTAGTAGTAGTAGTAGTAGTAGTAGTAGTAGTAGTAGTAGTAGTAGTAGTAGTAGTAGTAGCAGTAGCAGTGGTAGTAATAGTAGTAGTAGCAATAATTGTAGTAGTAGTTGTTGTAAAAGTAGAAGCAGCAGCAGTAACAACAACAGTAGTAGTAATAGTCGTAATAGTAGTAGCAGTTGCTGTAGTGGCAACAGTAGTAGAAGTAGCAATAGTAGTAGTAGTAGTAGAAGTAAGAGTGGCAGTAGTGGTTGTATCAGTAGTAGTAGGAGAAGGAGGAGTAGTAGTAGCAGGTATAGTAGTAGTTGTTGTAGTAGTAGTAGGAGTAGTAGTAGTTGGCCTAAGAGTTACAGCCGCATCAGGAGCTGCAGCAGCAACAGCAGTAGTAGTATTAGAAGTAGCACTAGTTATTGTAGTAGAAATTGTAGTGGTAGCAGCTGCAGTAGTAGTAGTAGCACAGGTTGTAGTCATATAAGTAGTAGTAGTAGTGGTAGGAGGAGGAGGAGGAGTAGTAGAAGTAGTAGTAGAAGTAGTAGTAGTTGACGTAGTAGTAGTAGTAGTAGAAGCAGTAGCTATAGTAGTAGTACACATAGTAGGGATAGTAGTAAGAGGAGTAGTAGTATAAGTAGTAGTAGGGATTGTTGTAGGATTAGGAGTTAAGAGTAGGGGTAGTAGTAGTAATAGTGGTACAGTAGTAGTAGTAGTGGCAGTAATAGTAGTACTAGTAGGAGGAGGAGTAGTAGTAGTAGGAGGAGGAGGAGTAGTAGAAGCAAGAGTAGTCGTTGTAGCGGAGGGGTGGTAGTAGTAGTAGTTGTTTTAGTGGTAGAAGTAGAAGCAGTAGAAGTGGTAGCAGTAGTAGAAGTAGTAGTGGTAGTAGTAGTAGAAGTAGTAGCGGTAGTAGTTGTAGAAGTTGAAGTAGTATTAGTTGTAGTAGCAGTAGTAGTAGTGGGAGCAGTAGCATTAACAATTGAAGTAGTAGTAGTAGCTGTAGTAGCAGCAGCAGCAGTAGTAGTAGTAGAAGACGTTGTAGGTGGAGAAGTAGTAGTAGTAGCTATAGTAGGAAAAGTAGTAGAAGTAGTAGTAGTAGCAGCCGCAGCACTAGTCACAGCATTGGTAGTAGTAGTAGTTGGAGCGGCATCGGTAGTACTTGTTGTAGTACTAGCAGCAGCAGCAACAGCAGTGTACTAATAATATTAATAGTAGCAGTTGTAGTAGTGGTAGGTATAGTAGCAATAGTAGCAGAAGTATTAGTAGTAGTAGTAGAAGTAATAGCAGTAGTAGTAGCAGTAGTGGTGGTGGTGGTATTAGTAGTAATAATAGTAGTAGCAGCAATAGTAGTAGCAGTAATAGTAGTAGTTGGAGCAGTGGTAGTAGTCATAGTTGGAGCGGCATTAGTCGTACTTGTAGTAGTAGCAGCATCAGCAGCAGTAGTATTAGTAGTAGTAATAACAACAGCAGTTGTAGTAGTGGTAGCTGTTATTGTCGTAGCAGCAGTCGTAGAATTAGTAATAGTAGTAGCAATAGTAGAAGTAATAGCAGCAGCAGCAGTAGTAGTTGGGTGGTGGTACTATTAGTAGTACTAGTCCTAGCAGTAGTAGTAGTTGCAGTAGTAGTATTAGGTGGAGTAGCAGTATTTATAGTAACAGAAGTAATCACAGTAGTAATAGTAGTAAGAAAAGTAGTAGTCATAGCAGGAGTTATAGCAGCAGCAGCAGCAGCAGTAGTACTAATAGTAGTCATAGTGGCAGTTGCAATAGTAGTAGCATTAGTAGTAGTAGCTATGGAAGTAGTAGCACTAGTTGTTGCATTAGTAGTTGTAGTAGCAGTAGTAGTAGCAGCAGCAGCTGTAGTAGTAATAGTAGTTGTAGTAGTAGCAGTATGAGCAGCAGCAAAAGTAGCAATTGTAGTGGTAGTAATAGTAGTAGTAGTAGAAATGGAGCAGTAGCAGCAGCAGCAATAGTAGCAGAAGTATTAGGAGTAGGTCTAGTTGTAGTTGTTGGTGCAATAGCAGCAGTAGTGGCAACTACAGTAATAGTTGTTGTAGTAGTAGTAGCAGTAGTAGTTGTAGTAGTTGTGGTAGTAGTAGTAGTAGCAGTAGCAGCAGCAATAGTAGTAACAGTATTAAGAGAAGTAGTAGTTGTAGCAATAGTAGTTGTAGTATTAGTAGTAGTATTAGTAGTAGCAGCAACAGTTGCTGTTGTTGTTGTAGCAGCGATAGTAGTAGTAGTAGTGGCAGTAGCAGTAGTTGTAGCAATGCTTGTAGTAGTAGTAGTCGTAGGGGCTGGATTAGGAGTAGTAGTAGGACTAGTACTAGTTGGTGTATTGGTAGTGTCAGTAGTAGTTGTAGTAGTAGTAGTGGTAGTAGCAGAGGTAGTTGAAGTAGCAATAGTAGAAGTAGTATTAGGAGTTGTAGTAATAGTAGTGAAAGTAGTAGTAGTCATAGTTGTAGTAGTATTTGTAGCAGTAGGAGTAGTATCAGCAATAATAGCAGTCATTGTAGAAATAGCACCGGTAGCAGTACTAGCAGTAGTTGTTGTACTAGAAGCGGTAGTAGTAGTTGTAGCATTAGTAGTAGTAGCTGCGGTTGTAGCAGTAGGAGAAGAGGTAGGTATAGTAGTATGATAAGAAGTAGGTATAGCAGTAATGCAGCAACAGCAATAGTAGGAGTAGTAGTAGTAGCACTTGTGGTAGTAGTATTAGCAGAGGCGGTAATAATAGTAGTGGTAGTGGAAGCACCAGCAGTAGTTGTAGTTGTAGTTGTAGTAGTACTAGTAGTAGTAGTAGTAGTAGTCATTGTAGCTGTAGCAGCAGTGGTAGTAAAAGTTGCGCTAGTGGCAGTAGTAGTAGCAGTGGTAGTAGCAGTGGTAATAGTTGTCGTTGTTTTTGTAGAAGTTGTATCGATAGTAAAAATAGTATTAGTAGTTGTAATAGTAGCATTAGTAGTAATAATTGTAGTAGTAGTAGAAGCAATAGTAGCAATCGTAGTATTGGTTGCAGTTGTAGTAGTAGTAGTAGCAGCAGTAGTCGTCATTGTAGTTGTAGCAGTAATAGTAGTAACAGTAGCAATAGTCATTGTAGTAGTAGCGGTAGTAGTAGTAACAGTAGGAATTATTGTAGCAATAGTAGCAATAGTAGCAGCAGTACTAGTAGCAAAAGTAGTAGTAGTAGGGGAAGAAGTAGTAATAGCAGTTGATGTAGTCGTAGTAGTAGTAATAGCAGAAGTAGTAGTAGGATTAATAGTAGTACTAGTAGTTGGATTAGTAGTAGTAGAAGCAGCAATAGTTGTTGTAGCAGTAGTAGCAGTAATAATATAGGTAATAGTTGTAGCAGTTGTGGCGGTTGCAGCAATTTCAGTAGTAGCTGTATTGCTAGTAGTAGTAGTAGTAGTAGTAGTAACAATAGTTGCATTAGTAGCAATAGTAGTAGTAGCAGCAGTTGTAGCAGTAGTAGCACCTGCAGTAGTAGTAGCAGTAGTAGTAGTTGAAGTAGTAGTAGTAGTAGTTGAAGTAGCAGTAGTAATAGTAGTAGTAGTAGTAGTAGTAGTAGTAGTAGTAGTAGTAGTAGTAGTAGTAGTAGTAGTAGTAGTAGTAGTAGTAGTAGTAGTAGAAGCAGCAGCAGTAGTAGTAGTCAAAATTGGAATAGTATTAGGAGGAGTAGTTGTCACAGTTAGAGTTGTAGTAGGAGTAGTGGTAGCATTAGAAGTGGTAGTAGTAAGCCAGTAGTAGTGGGAGTAGTAGTAGCAGCTGTAGGAGTAGCAGTAGCAGTTGTTGCAGCAGGACTAGTAGTAGTAGTTGTTGTTGTTGTTGTTGTAGTAGTAGTAGTGGAAGTTGTAGAAGTAATTGTAGTAGTAGTAGTAGTTGCAGTAGTTGTTGTTGTAGTGGTGGTGGTAAGAGGAGTAATAGTAGTAGTAATAGCAGTAGTAGTAGAGGTAGAAGTAATAGTAACAATAGTAGTGGTAATAATAGCAGCAACAGTTGTAGTTGTAGTAGTAGGAGTAGTTGTAGTAGTAGTAGTGGCAGCAATAGTAGCAGTAGTGGTACTGGCAGCAGGAGTAGTAGTAGTAGTAGTAGTAGTAGAAAAACAAAAAAGTAGTAAGTAGTTAGTAGTAGTAGTAGTTTGTTGTTGTGGTTGTTGTTGTTGTTGTTGTTGTTGTAGTAGTAGTAAGTAGGGTAAGTCAGTGGTAGTAAGTGTAGCAGTAGCAAGTCAGTATGTTGTAGTAGTATTAATAGTATTAGAAGTAGTGGTGGTGGTAGTAGTAGTG
The DNA here is from genome assembly GCA_005019695.1 of Trichopus zeylanicus subsp. travancoricus. Lineage (NCBI taxonomy): Eukaryota > Viridiplantae > Streptophyta > Magnoliopsida > Dioscoreales > Dioscoreaceae > Trichopus > Trichopus zeylanicus. Next base: position 169,833 of record RXID01012319.1, read on the forward strand.
GTAATAGTAGCAGCTATAGTAATAGAAGCAGTAGTAGCTGTAGTAGTAGTAGTAATAGCAATAGTAGTATTAGTAGTAGTAGTAATAATAGTAGTAGGTGTGTTAGGAGTAGTAGTAGTATTACTAGTAGTAGCAGCAGTTGCAATAGTAATAGTAGTAGTAGTCGCAGGAGTCTTAGGAGTATTAGGATTAGTAGTAGTATTAGATGTAGCAGTAGCAATAGTAGTAGTAGGAGTAGCAGTAGGAGTAATAGTAGTAGTGTCTGTATTAGTAGTAGTGGTACAACTAGTAGCAGGAGCGGTAGTAGTAGCAATAATTGTGCTAGTAGTAAAAGTAGTAGTAGTTGTTGTAGTATTATCAGTATTAGTAGTAGTTGTTGTTGTAGCAGTATTAGTAGTGGAAATAGTCGTAGTAGTAGTAATAGAAGGAGCTGCTGGAGCAGCAACAAAAGTAGTAGTTATAGTAGTTGTAGAAGTCGTGGTAGTAGTAGCAGTACTAGTGGTAGTTGTAGTAGGAGTAGTAGTGGTACTTGTAGTAGTAAGAGTAGTAGTAGTAGTAGTAGTAGTAGTAGTGGTAGTAGCAGTAGCAATAGTAGTAGTGGTAGTAGTAAGGGTAGCACTAGTAGTAGTAATAATAGTAGTAGTAGTAGTAGTAGTAGTAGTAGTTGTAGATGTTGTAGTAAAAGCAGCTGCAGTAGTAGTAGTTGTAGTAATAGTAAAAGCAGCTGCAGTAGTAGTAGTAGTTGTAGTAGTAGTAAAAGCAGTTGTAGTAGTAGTAGTTGTTGTTGTTTTTGTAGTTGTAGTAGTAATAGCTGTAGTAGCAATAGTAGTGGTAATAACAGTAATAGTAGTGGTAGTATCAACTGTAGCAGCAGCAGCAGCAGTAGTAGTAGGAGTGTGAGGACTAGTGGTAGTAGCAGGAGTAGTAGTGGTAGTAAAACTCATAGTAGTAGCTGGAGTTGTAGGAGTATTAGGATTTGTAGTAGTATTAGTAGCAGTAGCAGCAATTGTAGTAGAAGGACTAGTGGTGGCTGTAGTTATAGAAGTAAGAGTAGTAGTAGTAGTAGTAGGTTAGTGTTTTTAGTTCTAGTACCATTAGTAGGAGTAGTAGCAGTAGTAGCATTTGTACTAGTAGTAGAGGTTGTAGTAGTAGTTGTGGTAGCAGTAGTAGTAGTAGTGCTGGTGGTAGTTGTATTAGTAGTAGAAGTAGTAGTAGTAGTAGTAGTAGGAGCTGGAGGAGCAGCAACAATAGTTGTAGTTATAGTAGTAGCAGAAGTAGTAGTAGCAGTAGTCGTAGTAGTCGTAGTAGTAGAATTTGTGGTGGTAGTAGGAGTAGTTGTAGGAGTAGTACTAGTTATTGTTGTTGTAGTAGTAGTAGTAGTATTAGTAATAGTATCTATAGTTCTCGAAGGAATTTGGGTAGTAGTAGTTGGAGTTGGGGCAGTAGTAGTAATAGGAGTTGTTGTAGCAGTAGGAGTGGCTGGAGGAAGAGTAGTAGTAGCAGAAGTAGGAGTAGGAGTAGGAGTAGTAGTAGTAGTAGTAGAAGTACTAGTAGCAGCAGCAACAATAGTAGAAGTAGTAGTAATCGTAGCATTCATAGTACTAGTAGTAGTAGCAGTAGTGTAAGGAGTAGTAGTAGTACCAATTTTACTATTACTAATGTTATAGTAGTTTAATGAGTAGTAGTAGAAGCAATAGTAGTAGTAGTTGCAGGAGTAGTAGCAGTAGCAGTAGTAGTTGCAGCAGCACCAATAGAAGTAGCAGTAGCAGTAGCAGTTGTAATAGTAGTAGGAGCGTTTGGAGTAGTAGTATTACTATGGGTAATAGTAGGAGTAGTAGTTGTTGTAGGAGCTGTAGTAGAAGCAGGAGTATTCGTAATTGTTGTTTTAGTAGCAGTTGTGGTAATAGTAGTAGTTGTAGTAGTAGTTGTTGTTGTAGGAGGAGTAGTAGTTGTTGTTGTTATAGTAGAAGTAGAAGTTGTAGTTATGGTAGGAGCAGAAGTAGTAGTTTGTGTAGTAGTAGTAGGAATCGGAGTTGGAGTTGGGAGTTATAGTCGGAGTTGTAGTAGTTGTAGTACTGCTAGTAGGAGTAGTAGAAGCAGTAGTTCTTGGTGTGGGAGTAAGAGTAGTAGTAGCAGTTGTAATTGAAGTAGTAGAGGTAGTGCTAGTAGTAGTAGTAGTAGTAGTAGTGGATGTTGTAATGGTAGTAGTAGTAGTTGCAGTTGTAGTAGTAGCTGCAGTTGCATTAGTAACAGTAATTATAGTACTAGTAGTAGTAGTAGTATTAGTCGAAGTTGTAGTATGAGTACTAGTAGCGGTTTTAGTTGTTGGAGTAGTGGTTGGAGCAATAGTGGTAGCAGTAGCAGCGGTTGTAGTAGTATTATTAAAAGTAGTTGCAGCAGCAATAGTAGTTGTTGCAGTAATAGTAGTGGTAGGCAAAGTAGTTGTAGTATTAATAGTAGCAGTTGTAGTAGGAATAGAAGTGGCTGTAGGAGTAGTAGTTGTAGTTGTAGTAGCAGTAATAGTTATGGTAGTCATGGTACCATTATTATTAGTAGTAGTAGTTTTTGTTGTTGTTGCAGTAGTAGTAATAGTAATAGTAGTAGTAGTAGTAGTAGTAGTAGTAGTAGTAGTAGGGGTAGTAGTAGTAGTAGGAGTTGGAGTAGTAGTTGTAGTAGTTGCAGTAGTAGGAGTCTTTATAGTATTAGTAGGAGTTTATTGCGAATTGTAGTAGGAGTTGTAGTTGTCTGAGTAGTGGTTGCTGGAGTAGTGGTAGGAGTAGTAGTAGTAGTAGCGGTAGTAGTGGAAGAAATAGTAGTTGTACTCGTAGCATTATCTATAGCAGTAGTAGTTGTCGTAGTAGTAGTTGTCGTAGTATTAGTAGTAGTAGCTATAGGAGTAGTAACAATAGTAGTAGGTGTAGTAGTTGTAGTAGTAGAAGTAGTCGCAGTAGTAGTAGGAGTAGCAATAGCAGTAGTAGTAGAGGTTGACGTAGGAGTTGTAGCAGCAGTAGTCGCAGTAGTAGTAGTAGTAGTAGTAGTATTAGTAGAAGTAGAAGTCATAGTTGTACTAGTAGTTGTGGTAGCAGTAGTAGCAACAGCAATAGTAATATTAGTATTAGTGATGGTGGTAGTAATAGTAGTTGTAGTAGTATTACTAGTAGTAGTAGTAGTAGCAGTAGTAGTAGTGATAGTAGTAGTAGTTGTTGTTGTTGTGTTGTTGTAGTAGTACTAGTAATTGTTGTGGTGGTACTAGTAGTAGGATTTGTAGTTGGAGTTGTAGTTGTTGGAGTTATGGTAGTAGTAGTAGTAGGAGTAGGAGTTGAAGTAGTTGTAGCAGTTGTAGGAGTAGTAGTAGTAGTAGTAGCAATAGTAGGAGTAGGAGTTGGAGAAGTAGCAGATGTAGTAGTAGCAATAGTAGTTGTAATAGTAGTAGTAAGAATCGTAGTAGTCATAGCAGTAGTAGTTGTTGCAGTTGTAGTAGTAATATTAGTTGTAGAGGTAATAGTAGTAGCAGCAGTCGCAGCAGCAGCAGTGACAGTAGTAGTAGTTGGAGTTGGAGCAGTAGTAGTAGTTGGAGTAGGGGCAGTACTAGTTGTAGGAATTCCAGTAGCAGTTGGAGTTGGAGTAGGTGTCGCTATAGCAGTAGTAGTAGGAGGAGGAAGAGGAGTAGTAATAGCAGTAATAGGAATAGGTGGAAGAGTAGTAGTAGTAGGAGGAGCAGTAGTACTAGCAGTAGTAGCAGCAGCAGTAGCAGGAACAACAATAGTCGAAATAGTAGTAGTAGTAGCATTCATAGTTCTACTAGTAGTAGCAATAGTGTAAGGAGGAGTAGTAGTAGTAGTACCAATTGCACTATTGGTAATGTTGTTGTAGTCTTATGAGTAGTAGTTGTAGTAGTAGTAGTAGTAGGGGAATACTAGTTGTTGGAGTAATAGTAGTAGTTGTTGTTGTCGTTGTTGTTGTTGTGGTTGTTGCAGTAGTACTAGTAGTAGTAGTTGTGGTAGCAGCAGCAGCAGCAGCAGCAGCAGTAGTAGTAGTAGTAGTAATAGTAGTAGTAGTTGTTGTCGTTGTAGTAGGAGTAGTAGTTGTAGTAGTAGTTGTTGTTGTTGTTGCGGTAGGAGTAGTAGTAGGTGTGGCAATAGAAGTGGTAGGAGTTGCAGTAGGTGTGGCTATTGCAGTAGTAGTAGTTGTAGCAGTAGGTGTAGGAGTAGGGGCAGTAGTAGGTGTAGTAGTCGAAGTTTGTGTAGGAGTTATAGTAGTAGTAGTTGTGTTAGTGTTAGTAGTCGTAGTACGAGTAGTAGTAGGAGTAGTGGTAGTAGCAATTGTGCTTGTAATAGAAGTTATAGAAGTATTAGTATTAGTTATTATTGTTGTAGTAATAGTAGTAGTAGTAGTAGTTGTTGTTGTTGTTGTTGTTGTAGTAGTTGCAGTAGGGCTAGTAGGAGTAGGAGTGGCAATAGTAGTAGTAATAGTAGTAGCAGTAATCGGAGTACGTGTAGAAGTAGTAGCCGAAGAAGTAGTAGTAGGAGTTGTAGTAGTAGAAGAAGTAGCAGCAGCAGCAGTATTAGTAATGGTAGTAGCAACGGCAGCAACAGCAGCAGCAGTAGTAGTAGTATAAATCGTAGTACGAGTAGTAGTAACAGTATTTGGAGTAGTAGGAGTACTTCTTCTTATTGTAGTAATAGTAGTAGTAGTACTAGTAGCAGTAGTTGTTGTTGTTATTGTTGCAACCGCAATAGTAATAGTTGTTGTAGCATAAGAAGTAGAAGCAGCAGCAGTAGAAGCAGCAGCAGCATCAGCAGCAACAGTAGCAGCAGCAGTAGTAGTAGTTATAGTAGTTGTATTACAAGTACTAGTGGTAGTAGTTGTACTAGTAGTAGTCGCAATAGTAGAAGCAATAGTAGAAATAGTAGCGGTGGTAATTCTAGGAGTAGTTGGAGTAGTAGGAGATATAGTTGTAGTAGTAGTAGCCGCAACACCAACAACATTAGTAGCAGTAGTAGTCGTGGTAGTAGTAGTAATAGTAATAGTAGTAGTAGTAGTAGTAGTAGTAGTAGTAGTAGTAGTAGTAGTAGTAGTAGTAACAGTAGTGCAGTAGTAGCCGTAGCACTAAAAGTAGTTGTTGTAGCAGAAGTAGTAGTTATTGCTATAAGAGTAGCAGTAGTGGCAGTAGCAACAGCAATAGTAATAATAGTAGTAGTAATAGTAGTAGTAGTAGTAGAAGTAGCAGTCGTTGCTGTTGAAGTAGTAGGAGTAGTAGTCAGAGTTGGTGTAGGTGTAGAAGTAGTAGTAGGAGTAGCAGTATTAGTAGTAGTAGTTGTAGGAGTAGTAGTAGTAGTGTTAGTATTAGTAGTACTAGTACTAGAAGTAATCGTCGTAGTAGTAGTTGTTGTAGGAGTAGTAGTTGTTGTTATTGTTGTAGTAGCAGTAGCGGTCGTAGTAGTATTAGTGGTAGTAGTAGAAGTAGTGGTAGTAGCAGAAGTATTAGGAGTAGGTGTAGTTGTAGTTGTAGTAGCATTTGCAGCTGCAATAGCAATAGTAGCTGTATTAGTATAGCTGCTGCAGTAGTGGCTGAACTAGTAGTAGTTATAGCAGCAGTAGTCGTAGCAGTAGTAGTAGCAATGTTAGTAGTTGTGGTAGTAGTAGCAACAATAGCAGTTACAACAGCAATCAGAGCAATAGTACACAACTACACATACTAATTCTGCTCTACATATACGAGTACATAGCTACGGCTACTATTACTGCTACCTCTTCTACTACTTCTACCACGACTGTTGCTACTGCTACTACTACTACTTCTACTATTGCTGCTATTACCATGGTTCCTTCTGCTACTACTACAACTAATGCTACAACTAGAACAGCCACAACAACAACTACTACTACTACACCTACTACTACTACTACTACTACACCTACTACTACTGCTACAACTAATGCTGCTTTTACTACAACTACAACAACTACTGCTGCTGCTGCTGCTACAACTACTACTACTGCTTTTACTACAAGTACAACAACTACTACTTCTACTACTTCTACTGCTACTACTACTACTACTACCACCACCACTACTACTACTACTGCTACTACTACTACTACAACAACAACAACTACTACTACTACCACGGCTTCTACTATCACTACTGCTCCTACTACTGCTACTGCTACAACTTCTACTACTCCTTCAACTACTACTGTTACCACCACTACTACCACTACTTCTACTACTGCTTCTATTACGACTACTACAACTACTACTATACCTATGACAACTACTACTACTAGTATTACTACTGCTACCCCAACTCTTACTACTACTCCGGCTACTGCTAGTATTGCTGCCACTCCCACTACTATTACTACTAATACTACTATTGCTGCTACTGCTACTGCTGCTACTACCACAACTGCTACTACTAGTAGTAGTACTACCACTAGTACTACTAGTACTACTACTGCTGCTGCTACAGTTGCTAATGCTACTACTACTACTACAACTACAATTACTAATATGACTGCTACTACTACTACTACAATTACTACATCAAGAACTACTACTACTACTACTACGAGTACTACTATTCCTACTCCTGCTCCTATGACTACTACTATTCCTATGACTACTCCTACTCCTACGACTACTAATACTTCTACTACTCCAAATACTTCAACTACTACAACAACTACTACTACTACTTCCACTACTACTACAACAACTGTTACTATTGCAACAACTACTACTAATACTACTACTATTACTACTACAACTACTAATATTAATATTAGTACTATAGCTACTCCCACTATAACTACTATTTCTACAACTACTACACCTACTACTACTTTTACTACTACTTCTACGACTGCTACTACTACTATTACTCAATCAGGTTCTGCTACTGCTACTACCACTACTAATCCTATTAATACCACTACAACTATTACTATGACAACAACAACAACTACTACTACTTCTACTACTAGTACAACTGGCACTACTACTACTACTTCTATTACTGCAACTACTACTACTTCTACCACTAGTACAATTGCTACTACTACTACTACTCTTACTAATGCTACTACTACTACTCCTCCTACTCCAACTACTACTACTATTACTAGTACTTCTATTACTATTACTACTACTACAGCTACTACTACTCTAACTTCTAATGCTACTTTTAATACTACAACTACTGTAACAGGTACTAGTACTACTACTACAACTATGACTCCTGATGCTGCTGCTACTACTTCTAATACTACTACAACTGTTGCGGCTCCTGCTGCTGCTGATCCTGCTGCTGCTTCTACTACTACTAATCCTAATACTCCTACTACTACTGCTTCTACTACTACTATTGCTACTAATACTATTCTTATTACTACTACTACTCGTACTACGACTACTAGTCCTAACACACCAAATACTACTGCTATTACTACTTTTGCTACTACTATTACTACTGCTACAACTACTACTTCTGCCGCTAGTACTACTCCTACTTCTACTACTAAAACTAATATTACTACTACTACTATTCCAACTACTACTCCTAATTCTACTATCGCAACTCTACTACAACAACAACTACTACTGACTACTACTACTATCACTACTACTACTATTTCTTCTACTACTATTTCTGCTACTTCTAATACTAGTACTAATACTATTGCTACTACTACTTCTATGGCTGTTGCTACTAGTGCTACTACTACTGCTTCTGCTCTTGCAACTACTACTGCTGCTACTATCAATACTACTGCTACTACTACTGCTATAACTATTGCTACTCCCATGACTATTGCCACTTCTACTGCTGCTACTACTAATATTACTAGTACTACTGCCACTACTACTACTACTCCTACTATTACTACACTACTGCTGCCACTACTACTGCTACAATAGCTACTACTACAACAAATACTGTTGCTGCTGCTGTTGTTATTCTTGCTACTACTTATACTACTACTACTACTACTACTATAACTATTTCTACTACTGCTGCTGCTGCGATCACTGCTACTACTGCTGCTATTACTACTACAACAACAACTACTACGGCTACTACGACTACGACTACGACTATTGCCACTACCCTTGCTGCTACTATTTTTTCTACTACTACTAATACTAGAATTGCTAATACGACTACTACTACTACTAATGCTGCTACTTCCGCTAATACTACTATTACAGTTGCAACTGCGACTACTATTACTACTGCTATTGCTACTACCATGATAACTACTACAATACTACAACAGCAACAACTACTGCTTCTACTACTACTACTACTACTAGTACTACTACTACTAGTACTAGTACTACTACTACTACTACTATGCTACTACTAGTACTACTATGACAACTACTACTAATACAACCACAACTACAACACCCACTACTACCATTACTACTACTACTACTACTACTACCACCACCACTACTACTACTAATACTAGTAGTACTACAACTACTGCTACTTGTAGTAATACTACTACTAGTATTACTACTACTACTACTACTAGTAATACTACTATTACAACTACAATGACTTCTACTACTACTACTACTACTACAACCCCTACTGCTTCTGCTACTCCTACTCTGACTACTACTGCTACAACTACAACTATTACACCTACTACTACTACTACTGCTAGGGCTGCAACAACTGCCACAACAACTACTACTACTAATACTACTACTACTTCTACTACTATAACTACGCCTACTCCTACTCCTACTGCTACTCCTGCTACTACTATAACAACTTCCACTACAACAACAACTACTATTACTACTGCTGCTGCTATGGCTACTACTACTACTACGACTAGTACTACCACTACTACGAATACTACTATTACTCCTACTACTACACCTATGCCAATTCCTACTCCTACTACTACTCCTACAACTAGTACTACTACTAATACTACAACAACTACTACTACTATCACTACTGTCACTACCACTACTATAACTGCTACTAGTGTTACTACTACTACAATGGCTACTACTATTACAACTACTAATACAACTATTACTAATACTACAATGACTAGTGCTATCACTACTGCTTCTACTACTACTACCACTACTCCTATGCCAACTCCAATTCCTACTACTACTCCTACTCCTACTACTACTACTAATACAACAACTACTACAAATGCTACTCCTCCTCCTACTACTACTACTACCGCAACTACCATAATGTTTACTCCTACTACTGTTGCTACTCCTACTACTATTACTACTACTACGATAGCTACAAATACTATTACTGGTAATGCTTGTACTACAACTACTGCTAATACTACTATTACTACTACTAGTATCAATATGACTAACACTATTCCTACACCTACTCCTACTACTGCTACTACTATTGCTCCTACTACTACTGCTGCTACTACTACTCCTACCACTACTAATGCTACCACTACTACTACTCCTAGTCCAACTCCTACAACTATAACTACTACTACTAGTATTACTACTACTAATACCACAATAACTTATACTACTACAACTAATACTACTATTACTACAACTGCTATGAATGCTACTACTATAACTCTTACTACTATTGCTACTCCTACTACTATTACTATTACAACTATAACTACTACGCTGACAACTACTGCTATAATAACTAATGCTGCTACTACTATTCCCAGTAGTACTAATATGACAACAATAATTACTGCTGCTGCTGCTACCACTACTACTACTAACACTCCTGCTTCTACTACTACTACTACTGCCCTTCTTCCTACTACTACTCCTACTCCTACTCTGACTTCTACTCCTGCTATTACTACTACTACTTCCTGCGCAACTACTACTTCTATTCCTAATGATGTTGCTATTATTTTTGCCACAACTACTACCACAACAGCTACTGCTACTACTACTATTACTACTACTGCTATTACCACTACTAAAACAAGAATAACTATTACTTCTACTACTACGACTACTACTATTCCTACACCTACTTTTACAACTGCTACTCCTTCTTCTACTACTACTAATACACATAATACTACTACTACTCCAACTCATAATACTACTACAAGTACTACTAATAGTACTATTACTACTACTACAAATACTACTACTACTACTACTACAACAACAAATACTACTACTACAACTATTACCAATACAACTGCAATTACTACATTAACTACTAATAGTAATATTACTACTACTGCTACTACTTCTACTACAAGTATAACTACTAGACCTACTACTACTGTCACTAATACTTTTGCAACTGCTACTACTACTACTACTTATATAGCTACTGCTACTGCTACTGTGACTAATACTACTATTACTACCACTACAACTACTACTACAAATACTCCTACTACTGCTGCTATCACTACTTCTTCTATTGCTAGTACAACT